>CAUJRU010001012.1:117781-195027 GCA_963277665.1 Viscum album
TGTTTCTTGGATTGGTGTTCTTAATCAAATCCCACCATTGATCGAACACTCCATCTAGATGATAAATGGATAAATTCACCTTCTCCATCTTAGAGCATTTAATACCATAAAAATTATTCTCCATGGAGATGACCCACTATTCCGCAACTGGTGGATCAGATGATCCACTAAACATCAGTGGTCGTTGCTGCATAAAACTCTCAACAACCGGTTTCTCCCTCATAGATGAAGGAAGACATTACCCCTTATTCTTGTTATTGTTCATAACATGATATATTTGGGTAAGAATCTTGATGATGTTTTGAACTCCACCTCCCAAATTATTGGGGATGACGTCTAGGAAATTTCTATATTGTCCCTCATATGGGTTGTTGGCCTAGATTATCATGGTTCCCACAATTATCTAAATTAGAAATTGTTAGAAAAAACATAATTCATCGATTCAGGAATAAATAAATTAATAATTTGTAAGATCTTCACTAAAATCCTAACTTATGATATCCCTATGTAAATCTTCTTGTGTTCATATTTTTACTTAGTCTAATAATAGAGGGTTTCTCTAGGGTTCACTAATCATAATTCCCAAATTATCTAAACCTTACATCTAATAGAAAATATTGTGACCATTTATTACATTACTATTAGATAATTATTTTGATAAAAAACCTAATATTATTACAGCATGTGGATCCAGAGGTTAATGTCTTGAAATAACTAGGTCCAAACATAACATTTACATCCTCAAACATAATTGCTTATTCATTCCTATAAAACTTATTATTGTCCCTGGAATACTCCTTACCACACATAATCACATTAGGATATACATAAAAAATGGGTGAGATAAAATCCATATTTGAGGATAGATAAAAACAATATAGCCATGGGTGAGAATACTCCCAACATCATTATAAAAAATTATGAGTGGAAACGTTAGATAAGGAATGGATTGTGGTAATGCATAAAAATAAAACATCATGTCTCAGTGGTAACATAAAATACATAGTCATTGATAAATATATAATATTTTTCACACACATTTCAATTTAGATCATGAGATTAACCACTTTACCCAATGAATTAGAGTGCTCTATAATTTCGGGCTCACCCGTAACATCATAACCTTCATTTTGCAATATATAAATCCAGGTGCACCCATCACATCCAAATATTATCATTATCATGCATGCCACATAAAAAATACATAAGAAAAGAACATATATGACCCATGTCAAGGAATGGGTTTCATCTCA
Source organism: Viscum album (assembly GCA_963277665.1). Lineage (NCBI taxonomy): Eukaryota > Viridiplantae > Streptophyta > Magnoliopsida > Santalales > Viscaceae > Viscum > Viscum album. The sequence continues at coordinate 119,035 of CAUJRU010001012.1, forward strand.
TAATAACACATTCATAATCTTTGGGTTCCCAAAAGAATGTGAAAATAACATACATGATACAAGAACCGTCCACATTGAGTGGGAAGTAAAAGGTGTGTTTTGGAATGAAGAATCCTTTTGGAAAATATTTTCCTAACATAAACCCCAATGTAAAACTTGTATATCCCAGAAAATGTAATATAATGATGAAAAAAGCATTTTATGGAGAACCTATACTGAACATGGTGTGAAATAGGGTGAACCCGAAGAATGAAAGTTGGGTTCTATAATTCCCTCTTACCATATATCTGAACACATTATTCACTTTAATATCATGTATAATGATATTATATTCATTATTTAGAAATTAAAAAACCTTTTATACATGAATATATTTTACTATGGTTTCATTATGCTCATTTATGGTCCTTTTGATGAGTTATAAATCTTATATTCTTTGTTTGGGAATGTTCATTTTTATAGTTTTCTTGAACAGTTCAATTGTATTCTTGAATAGAATTTCATTTAAAATGTGAATAAACATCCATAATTTTATGTTATTGATGATGTTATAGAAATTATATGATATTATATATAATTTGTTTGAAACCAATTATGAGGAATCATTAGATAAGAATTTAATGATGATCATTTGGGGTTAATTCTATCCGTTTTCAACCACAACGAACTTGTTTTGTTTAATAATTTATTAATATGTACATATGTTGGTTCCAGAACATTATATAAGATATAAAAAATATAATAAAATCATTTTCAACAATAAAAATGGTTTTATGACCAGATCTGAAGGCGTTAAAGGAAAAAATAAAACATACTAATCATGAAGGTGATAAATTAACAACTCACGATCTACATTTTCTTTTCTAAAACAAAAAGAAGAGGAGAAGGGTGTTGGATGATATATTATCCCATTAAAATGTTAAAATTATAGTATAGGTAATATAATGGAGTTACCAAAAAAAATTTATGAGGATATGTGGGAAGAGATTGTGAGATGCACTTGAAATTGAAGGAAAATTAATGAAATAGATAGAGAGAAAGGTAGAGGAATTAACTCATAAATCATCCTATTTAGATCCTCCTTAAGGAACCTAGGCTTGGTCGTTTGATGAGACCTGAAGTATTTGGACATGGAAGAGGGTCTAAGGAAGATGTTTGGGTAGATTTTATACAAGGCTTTAATCTTGAGAGGTGTGCGGAAATGAGGGTTTGAAGGGTGGTATTTATGGTGTAGGGGAGAGGGGTTATCTTAATATTTTAATAATTACATTATTAATTTACACCAAGATAATAAATACTGATGATTCAATGAAAAAAGATTGTAAATAAGGAATTTGAGTTTCAGATTTTGGTTCTCACATCAATTGTTTTTTCAGGAATAGTGGATTTAAATTATAATGTATTTATACGGTAAATTATGATATTTTACTATTCCGCAAAAAGTCATGTATTTCAGAAAAGTCCCCCTAATCATTTTTCAACATTTATAATCCAAAAAAGATTTCCATTTTTCAGAAATAAGTTTTTAAATATTATTAAAATTAATTTTAATTAAATCATCATTTACATGAAAAATGTAATTTTTAAAATTAAATCTCATTGTATATTCCTTTCAAAAATTGTATAAGGTCTTATAAAAATATCTTAAAACTAGAAGAAATAGAATTGTTAATTTATAAAAAAAATTAGGAAAATAATTAAAATTTTAAATCAAGTAATTAATTATAATTAATTATTTATGACTTACAAAAATAAAATACTTTTACTATTGTCACCATGTCACTTATAAGATGCCTAACTTTTATATAATCATTCAGGGGTAAGGATACAATTATTTTATATGATTTACCATTAATAAGGGTAATACTACTATTCATAAGGTTATGTGTCTATTTATAATCATAGGTTACTATTGACCAAAAATTATGTCTGTTCTACTAGACGCTAAAAATCATACTGATCGCAATTGTGTATGTCCGATTTTTTAAATTTTAAACATAGAAGTGGAAAAATTATGTTTAATGGTCTCATAGTATTTAGTATCATTATATGTCACTGTACTTCCTATTGTGATTATAAAATAAGGTGTAATTATAAGAAGGTTATTCAATTGATAAATAATTGGGTAGTTAGAAAATGTGAAGAGAGATTAAGAAAAGAACCTAAAATTGAAAGGAAATTAAAGGAAAAGAGAGAGTGTGGAATTATCTCTTGAATCCCCTTCTTGAGATCCCACTTAAAGAACATATAATTGGTCGTTTTGTGATACCAGAAGATGTTGGACATGGGGGAGGGGCTAGCGAATATGTTTCGAAATATTTTGGACATGTCTTGAAGCTTAAGACGTGTTATGATTCAAGGGTGTGAAGGGTGGTATTTATAGTGGAGGGGAGAGGGGTTCTCTTAATATTTTAATCATTAGATTATTAATTTATACCAAGATAAGAAATAGTGAGGAATCCATGACCAAGAATAGTACATAGGGCCTGTGATTTCTATATTTGGGTTCTTACATCACTTGTGATGTCAGGAATAGTGGGTTTAAATTATAATGTATTTATATGGTAAATTGTTGTATTATACTATTCACAAAATTTCATGTATTTTTTAAAAATACCAAAAATTTAGCCTAACCATTTTTTGACGTGTAGAATCCAAAAAAGAAGTACATTTCTCAATAATTATTTTCTAAATATGATTACATTAATTTTTAATTAAATTCATAATTTACATGAAAAATATATAGCTTTTAAATTTAAAAAAGATTTTATAATGATATCAAAAATCACATAAGGTCTTATAAAATTATATTAAGAATAGAAGACATATAATTTTTAATTAATGAACATAGTTAAATAAAATACATTTTTATTTTAATTAATTAATTATAAATACTTATTTATGACATTCAAATATACCAATACTTTTACTATGGCCAAATTTTAAATTATAAGATGCATAAACATTTATTTAATCATTCATGGGTAAGGATACTATTGTATTGGATGATTTACTATTCATAAGGGTCTTATAACTGTTCATAAGCTTATTTTACTATTCATAAGGGTAGGTTACTATTCAAAAAAATTAAGTTTGTCCTATCAAACTCTAAACATCTTACTGATCGTAACCGTGTATGTCATATTTTTGAAATTCAAAACATAGATGTCAAAAAATTATGTATAATGGTCCCATAGTGTTTAGTATCATTATATTTTATTTTGGTTCTTGATGTGATTATATTATAAACCATAATTATAAGAATAGATTTCTATTGTAAAAAATTTGTGTCGTTACATTCTTCCCCCCTTATGAAATTTCGCCCTAAAAAAATTTCGTTTTACAGAAATAGGTGAGAGTAATTATCCTTCATCTCCTCCTCTGATTCCCAAGTTTTTTCTTCAAGCTTATGGTTCCTCTACAAGACTTTGATAAGGTAGTTTTTGTTGTTTCACATAACCTTATCTATCAGTTCATATAATCTTCACTGGATGCTCCTCAGAAGAGAGATCATCTTCCAGTTATACCACCCCTCAGTTTAGTACATGTGACGTATACGATATAGACTTCCTCATGAGTGATATGTGAAACACATCATGAAGTTGATCCATATTTGGTGTAAGTTCAATAAAAAAGGCCAAAACTTCTATGCGGTCAAGGATCACAATGGGGCCAATGTACATTGGGTTTAGCTTCTCTTTCTTTCCAACCATACAACTCTCTTCCTTGGTGATATTTGAAGGAATAATTTATCTCTAACATTGAACTCCATGTCCATTTGATGGTTTTCAGCATTTATATTTTTCTGACCCTGAGTGTCCTTGATGTGTTATTGGATGACTTGAACCTTCTATATCATCTCTTGAACAAGAGAGGGTCGAATTTTCTTTTTTTCTCCAACTTCATCCCAATAGATTGGAGTTCTACAATGCATTCCATAAAAAGATTCATATTGAGCCATATGAATACATGAGTGAAATACATTATTGTATGAGAACTCAACCAATGGGAGTTGCTGATCCCAGTCACCTTTGAGTTCTAAAGAGAAGGCTCATATAATATCTTCATGTGTCTGAAGATTCCTTTCAGATTATCCAACATTTTGGTAGTGATAGGCCATAAAAAAATTTAATTTAGTACTTAAATCATGTTGAATACTTATCCAGAATATAGACGTGATCCTAGAATCATGATAAAATACAATCAAGAGTGGAAATCATGCAGTCTCACCACTTCCTTCAAATATATCCTTTCAAATTTTCAAGCGATATAACCTCTCAAATAGTGATAAAATGGGCAGTCTTGGTGAGTCAGGCAACCACTTTTAATATCACATTATTCCCCTTCAATGTCCTCAGGTGACCCATGAAAAATTATATAGTTACATTCTCCCATTCTATATGGTATAGGAAATTTTTTCATCATCCCATTTAACTTTTACTGCTCTTCTTTAACTTGTAAAGATACCAAGCACTTTGAGATGTATTCCGCAATATTTTTCTTCATGTTATCCCACCAGAAGTGTTCACAGAGATCTCTGTACATATTAGGTCTACTAGAATGGATAGAGAGAGTCGAGATATGTGCATTATCCAGTGTATCATATTTTTATCCCTGGTGATAAAGTCACACAAATCCACATTCCACACAAAATCACAAAATCATTGTCAATATAGAAATCATACTACTTCCCTTTTTTATATCATTCACCATCTTTTGTAACTCCAGATCATCTCGTTGTTCCTCTTTAATCATATATTTCATTTATTGAATCACAATCATTTTGTCAAGGTTAGATGTATCCCCTACCCTTAAGATTTCCAAATCCATACTAGGTATATCCAATAAGATAGGGTATTTCTCAATGCGTAACATGGATTGAGAAGTAGCTTTTTTCTACTAAGAGAATCAGATACCTAGTTCTCTTTTCCAGGATTATATTGAATATTGAAATCAGAATCCTTGATTAGATCTTATCATATATTTTGTTGCATGTTGTTATTATTCTGTGTTAATATATACATTAATCTCTTGTGGTCAGTGTATATGTCACACTTCTTACCATAAATGTAGTGCCACTTGATTTTGAAGGAAAAAATCATGGAAACCAGCTCTATATCATGCATCGGGTAGTTCTACTCATGGATCTTCATATTTTGTAGGGAATAGGCTTTCACATTATCATATTGAATGAGTACACAACCCAATACGTTCTTTGAATAATCATCGTATATCACAAAAACATTCTCAACTTTTTGGTAATGTGAGTACAGGTGCAGTGATCAACCTTCTCTTTAGCCTCTAAAATCTTCTCTTGCATTCATTAATCTAGAGAAACTTTAACCCTTTCCTTGTTCACATAGTTAGAAGCCTATAAATCATGATTAATTTATCACAGAACGTTTTTAGTACACAGATATTCCATAAAAACTATGGACTTCTGTTACACTAGAGGGCCTAGTCTATTCATCAATCGCCTTTGATTTTTAAGGGTCCATATAAATTCTCTCACTTGTGATCACATGTCCCTAGAACATGAACCGCTTCATCCAAAAGTCACACTTTCTGAACATGGTGTACAACATCTCTTTTCTCAATATCACAAACAGAAGTCTCATATGTTCTTCATGCTCCTCTTTTCTTTTTGAGTATATGAGAATATCTCTGATAATAACTACCACAAATTTCTCAAGGTAATGTATAAAGACTCTATTAATAAAATCAATAAATATTGTAGTTGAATAAATAAGTATGAAGGGAATCCATGGAAACTCACAGTGCCCATACCTTGAACTGAAGTCATTCTTTTGAATATCATCCATCTTCACCTTAAATTGATAATATCCTGAATGTAGATCCACCATTGTGAAGTATTGAGATCATCTTAACTAATCAAACTAATTATCAATCACTGGAATAGGATACTTATTTTTTATGGTGATCTTGTTGAGTTCCCAATAATTGATACACGGTCGCATTGTTCCATCCTTCTTCTTTTCAAAGAGTACTGGATCACCCCAAGGTGATGCACTAGGGTGCATGAACCATTTTTCCAAAATGATCTTGCATCTGCTTATTTAACTTCTCCAGTTCAATAAGAGCCATCATATAGGGACACATTGAGATACGAGTAGCTCAATGTATGAGTTATATTGAAAACTCTACCTCACTATCTGGGGGAAGACTGGGTAACTATTCGAGAAATACATCACCATATTCCCTCACGATGGGAATTTATGCAAGTTTTTAACTTTCCTTTGACTCAACCATTTTGGAGTTGTATGATTCTTCATTGGAAATTAACACCTATACCGTTGGAGGATTTTTCAAAGGAAATTCATGATCTTCCTTGCATTTGTAGTGGTTCATGAGATGGTTCAGAGTATGAAAATATATAACTTTTTCCCAATAGTTGATATGTGATATATATAATGAGAACAAGTTCATTCCCATTATAGTGTCAAATTCCAACAAGGTATGTATTATAAGATTCATTGGAATAATATTCCCATATATGCGAATAGAAGAAGATTAAAAAACATGGGTTGTAGTGATTGAACCACATTGTGTTTTTACTGATATCTCTACTTCAACATTTCGAGCTTCAATTATATAGTTCTAGAAAACTTCCAAGATATAAAGGAGTGTGTTGAACCACAATCAAATAATACTTTTTGCATTATTGACTGAATATGAATTTTACCTTGTATGAATTCATTATCTTTCTCCACATCTGCCATAGTTATGGCATAAGACTTTTCTTGTTCCTTTGGATTTTGTGGCTGCTGATGCAAATTACACTCGAGGACTCGAGGTTTAGTGCACTAGCTTGCATAGTTCCTTTTCTACCTACAGTTGACGCATTGAACCATGGGTGGTTCTCTGCTTTCTTCTACCAAATTATCCTTCCATCTCATGTATTTTAGACACTCTTGAGCATGGTGTCCTTCATTCACACACATTAATAATTTCCCTGTCCCACTGAGGTAGTTTCCATGATGCGACTTCCCACATTTTTGGCATGTGGGTCATTGTGTTTTTTCCCACCATTATAATTAGATCCTCTAGCTTGAAACTCCATCTTTTGATTCATATCAACAGAGTCATGGGACCATTCTCCAAACTCCATGTCCACTTTGGGATCACATCGAACAACTTCTTCATAACTCCCAAAGTCTAAAATTGCAAGAGCCTTTCGAAGGTTTGGTTTTAATCCACTAAAGTATCATTCAATTCTTCTATCATTGTTGATAACAAAACACAAAGCGTACATTGAAAGGCTTGTGAAATTCACTTTATAGGCCATGAAAAACTCTCCATAATTTTTCTTGGTCTCTATTAACTCAATCTCCACCTCTGTATGAAGATTTCTTGGGAAATACTTGTTAATAAACATGATCTTAATGTCTTCCCATTCTATATCTTCACATTCGTCTCATTTCTCAGTGTTCTTAATCAAATCCTTCCATTGATTAGCCTATCTATCTAGAATATAAATGACTAGTGTCACCTTCACCATCTCAAAATAGTGACTCACAGAAAAGATCTTCTCCATGGAGGTGACCCACTATTCAATAACAAGTTGATCAGAATATCTACTAAACGTCGGTTGTCGTTGCCGCATAAAACACCTGATAACTGATTTCTCCCTCTTTAGTGAAGGATGAAATTCCCCATTATTCTTTTTATTTTTTATAACATGAGATAGTTGGGTAATAATCACTATGATGTTTTGAACTACTCCTCCCAAAGCATTGTGGATTTCATTTGGGCAATTGCTACATTGGCCCTCACACAAGTTGTTGTCATGGTTTCTCCATGTTGCCACCATTTTCTAAAATAGAAAAGGCTAGAAAAAAACATAAGTCATCTAGTCATGAATAAGTAACTTATTAATTTGTGAAATTTACACTAAAATAATCTTATGGGATCCCTATTCTTGTGGTATTATTTTTACTTAGTCTCATAATAGAGGTTTTCTCTAGGGTTCACTAATCCTAATTTTCAAATTAACTAATCCCTGGATCTGATACCATCTATAGAGACCCTTACTTTTCCTACATTACTATTACATAATAATAAAGATAACCAACATAATATTGTTACAACACCATGATCCATAGGTTTAGTGTCTTGGAAAAACTATAACCAAACATAACATTTACTACATCAAGCATAAATATTTATTTAATTCCTTCGTCTCTATAATCTTATTGTAAAATGTCATCTTTTTAATACATGTAGTCAACTAAGGATATAAATCAAATGGTGGTGAACTAAAAACCGAGTAAGAGGGTTGATAAGAAAAATATAGCATGCTATAATCATAATCATAACATCATCATCAAAATCATGAGAGAAAACATTATTAAATGACTTGAAATGTGGCAATGCATAAAATGAAACATCGTTTCTTAGTTTCCATATACCATACACAGTTGTGAAAAAATATAGAATCATGTTCACCCATAATTTCACTTTAGCTCAAGAGTTTAATCACATTACCCAATGAATTGGAGTGCTATATAATTCTGGCTGTACCCATCACCTTCAAACATTTTTATTGATCTATATAATGCCTGGAAAACCCGTCACATCATAAAATTATAATTATCATGCATCCCTCATAGAAAATATATCAATATTTGACATAAATAACCGTGTAAAGGAATGAGTTTCAACTCTATGATCACATTCATATACTTTGGGATCCAAAAACGAATGAGGGAATAACATACTTTATTAAAAAACTATCAACCTTGAGTGAGAAGTAAAAGGTGTGTTCTAAAAATAAGAGTTCTTTTAGAAAACATTTTATTTGACATAAAATACAATGTAAAACATTTATCTCCCAAAAAACGAAATAAAATAATGCAAAAATTAATTTTAAGGAGTAACCTTATGTAATATTGAGTGAAAGAGGGATATGATGAAGAAAGAAAGCTGGGTTCGAGAATATCCCCTTACATTGTATCCGAACGATTTATTCACTTTAATGCCAGGTATAATGAAATTATATTCATTAAATAAAAATTAAAGAACCTTTTATACATGAATATTGTTTAATATGGTTTCTTTATGTTCTTTTATGGGCCTTTGGATGAGTTATAAATTTTAAATTCATTGTTCGCGAATGTTCATTTTTGAAGTCTTCTTGAACGGTTCACTTGTACTCATGAATTGAAGTTAATTTAGAACATGGATAAGCATCCAGATTTGTAATTATATGTTATTTATGATTTTACATAACATGATATGATATTATTAATAATTTTTTAAATACCAATATTATGAATCATTATATAAGTATTTTATGATGATCGTTTCGGGTTAGTTCGGGTGGTTTTTCGACCACCACGAACTTGTTTTGTTTAATCATTTGTTAATAGGTACATAAGTTGGATACCAAATATCAAATAGTATAAAATACATATAATATAATATAGTTAAACCATAAAAATATTTTCATGACCATATTTGAAGGTGGTAATGGAACAAAGAAAACATGTCGTTCTTGAAGCAGATAAATTTATTCCTCACGAACAAAGTTTTACTTTATAAAATAAAAAGTAGGGTAGGGGTTTGGATGATATATTAGACCATTAGTATCATAACAATACATTATATTTGATATAATAGAGTTACCAATACATGTGGATGAGGATAGTTGAAGATAGATTAAATACAGATCTTGAAATTGAAAAGAAATTAAATGATATGAAAGAGAGGGGAATTACATCTTGAATCCTCCCCTTAAGACCCCCCTTAATGATCATAGGATTGGTCTTTTGATGAGACAAGAATATCAAGGACGTGGGGGAGCAGCTAGAGAACATATTTGGGAAGATTTTGGATATGTATTGAAGCCTTATTGGGGTGAGTAAGTGAGGGTCTGAAGGGTTGTATTTATAGTGGAGGGTTGAGGGGTTCTATTAATATTATAATCCTTAGAAAATTAATTTACTCCATGATAAGATATACTAATGATTCCATGACCAAGAATATTAAACAGTAAAAGTTAGATAGATATTTGGATGCTTACATCACTTGTGATGTTAGGAAAAGTGGGTTTATATTATAATGTATTTATACGGTAAATTAATATATTTTACTATTCAACAAAAATTCACGTATTTTAGAAAAACCCAAAAAACAAATCAAGCTAACAATTTTTCAACATGTAGAATCCAAAGAGAAATTATAATTTTCAAATATAATTTTATAAATATGATTAATAATAATTTTAATTAAATTCATTATTTACTTGAATAAATACAGGTTTTAATATTAAAACTGATTTAATAATGCTTTCAAAAAATACATCATGTCTTATATAAATAACTCAACACTAAAAGAAATAGGATTGTTAATTTTTGAACACATTTTAGGAAAATAAAATTCCATTTTAATTAATTAATTATAATTATTTATTTGTGATTTACAAAAATACCATTAATTTTACTATGGTAAAATTGGCACTTAGAAGATGCCTAAATTTTATTTGGTAATTCATGGGTATGGTTAATATTATTTTAGATGATTTACTATTCGTAAGGTTCATATTACTTTTCATAAGTTTTGGTTACTATTCATAAGGGTAGATTACAATTGACCAAAAGTTATGTTTCCCCTATCGGACTGCAAATATTGTACTGATCGTTGCTATGTATGTAAAATTCTCTAAATTCAGAACATAGAAGTGGAAAAATTATGATTAAGAGTCACATAATATTTAGTATCATTATATGTCATTGTTCTTACTAATGTGATTGTACTATAAGGAAAAATTATAAGATTGGATTTCCGTTGATAAAAATTTAGGTCATTACAATAAATATAATTTAATATAATATAAAAATAACAATAGAATAGATAATATACCTTATGTTATACATAATTTCATGTGAAATTTTATAATAGTTTGACAAGAGAAATTGGATTTTTCATAGTTGGATCACAAAAAAAATGGTCCTACAATTTCGATCAAACCTTTTAGATTGGATTAAAAGATGTACATGGTCAAGCTTAAGTAATCATAATCTAGAACATGCATCAAAAACAATAAAAACTATTATACTACACTTTTAATCACATTTCCCTAATAGCCAATGTAAGGTGTGTGTATGAACTATGTATGCCACCACCAATAGTGATCCTATATAACATCTATATATATATATATATATGAGTGTATGAAATGTGAATATTATGACAACCAATGTAAATCACTAAACCCACTCAAATTTCTATTAACCACACATGCATGTGCCTTTAAATTATTCACCTAAGTCTAGAGTGGTAATAGATACTCAAAGAATATCATACCGGAATCTCCCATGTCTTTTTAATCAAATCCACAACCCATGAAATTATATTCCAAACCATGAACAATGTAAACATCTTATCTTATTCTAAATTACCAATGGGATGTATCCTACCCAGAACCTAAGTCCCGTGGTCAAATGAGCCCATTGGCGAATTTTATCTCAACCGTTTAATGTAATCCAAGGCATAAAAAATTCCCATCACTTAATAAATTTTGACAGTTTCCCCTAACATATCCAATATATATAGTAATCATCCTGCTTCCAAATAATCATCTCAACCACCATACTATATTATGGCCAATATTGACTTATCCCTCCTCTAATATGGTAGGAAACACCTTCACATATAATCTAATAAATCTACATAGGAAAACAACCAATAACTATTTGTTTAAAACTCATCATTGGCCTTGTATATTGTTTACAAAACTACAACAACATCAACCCCATGGTGATCAGACATCACAAATAACCTAAGACCATAAATTGAAAAATATATATGACCCCAAATAATGATCTATATATCACCTTCATCTCATTGGAAAACGTCATTTCCAAAAATAATCAAGTGACCAATACCACCATCTAATGTACCAGTTTAACCCAAACCACCCATACACATGTCCCATTCCATTCACAAGAATCCAAACCCTAATCAAGAACCATAATAACAATATCCTAAATGAGTTATTGATCTAATTACAAATATACCAAATTCTATTGACATAACCTAACCCATAGCTATACACACCTACCCTAGACCACACATGGAAAACCCTCGGCTACCTCAATGCCTCCAACTAGTTACAATTTGTGTCACTAACATGAACCTACCCATGCCCATAAACCACAAGATATATAAACACATGTATAACATAGGAAATATATTGTGACCACCTATAAATTACTACAAATTATTTTCACATCTTATATTACCTCTTGATTTGACTCAAGTGGATGAAATCAAAGTACTAGAGAAAAATCAATCATGTAGGTATTTAAGTTGAAACCTTATTCATCGATGAAAGAAATTAAATAAATTATGATGAAATTTCAAGAAAGATAATCCATACTCAAAGATACCCCTAATAATGAATGAAATAATAAAATGTGTTTAATGAGTGGAATACCTCAAAAGGGATAAGAGAAGATGCAATTAAAGGGTACAACTATTTTACAATCCAAATGGACTCTCCCTCGTCAATTTTATAAAATAAAAATATAAATAAAAAATAAATTATAACAAAAAATTTTAAAAAAACATGGAGGCATAGGGTATCTAGTACCATTCCACTATATAAACATTGGGCACCAAATACCCAACCTAGGTCCATCAAGTGTCCAATTTACCTCATAAAGTCATTATCCCCCTGTAATTTCACCTAGGTAACCAGTACGATGTCCCCAGGTACCAAATTCCTTATATAAATAAAATATATTGTTTTGAAAATAATCCAATATTTCAAAACCAACCTCATAGACTTCCCAACCCACATTGAATCCAGATACATGATCAAACACTCATGGTTAATCCACTCCCATTTTAAATAACATCACCTAAGAACCTATGTTATTATAAGAAAATTGAAATCATGGATAATATCATTAACATAATATTATCATAATATATATTGTGATAATATTTTACAATATTGATAAAATTCAAAAATATCAAAAAATTCATTACATATTTTATATTTCTTTATTATTTGATTTAGAATCTGAAAAATACTTTTTATTTTATAGAAATGGAAATAACTATATTCAATAAAATTATCTTTCTCATTTATTTATCCAAAAAAATATTATTACAAATTTATTTATAGGATGATTAGTTTATTTTCCCCATGAGAAAAAATATTCCCTCTTCTCTTCTTACTAAAAAACGTATTCTTCGTACATTCTCAAGTACTATTGTATATTTATTACTACTACCTAATTATTTTAACCTAGTTCTATTTTGATATTTTCTACCATGATTTCTATATAAGATCTCTCAAATGTCATTATATATGATGGAATAGATGATAGATCCCATTAAAAAACATATGGATTTATACTGATGATATTATTCTTCTCTAATAGAATATTACATCATCTTTGAAGGATTTATACCATGTGACATAGGTAATAATGTTCTCTTTAAATATTTCACCTTGGATTTTTATTATTTTTTCCATATATGTAAAATTAATTAGCCAAATCATCCCCGTAAATATATATTAATATATATTTTTCTATAAAACATCATTCACTAATTTAATTCATTCATCCAAGAAATACATTTTCAATACATTTTTAATTATCTAAAATGAAAATTTCAATTTTTAATACATTATCAATAGTTCAACGACTTGATTTTCTATAAGTATTATCCCCCAATCCTTTATATCATTTATTTCAAGGTTTTACCCCATGAAACCTTTAACAATGTAGATGGTGGTGCTTCTATACATTTTCAATAATTTTCTCATCCTCCTCACCTATTCTGGTGGTCCCGACAATCTGGAATTGATGTAATCCCATTGTGCTTTACCCCTTGTTACTTTCTTCTTGTTTTCTCAATGTTTGGATTTTCTTTCCATCATTAGTATCAATTCCATTAAGAATTTCTTTAATGTGGGACTTTTTTTATGAATAACCTAGGTTAGTCCCATGTTTCATTCCCAATTTATCACTATGACCTTGAAGATGACAAATGATATGGATGTCTCAAGTATTACCCTCATTTGAGCTTTTAGGTATCATTGGTTTCCATCGCATCAAAGAGTGACATCATTCCATCGTCATTGACCAGGTTGTTCCCACATGTTTGTTCAATACCCCCCTACGTGATGCAATGTGTATGAGGATCCTTCTAGGTTTCCTTTCCTCAATCTTTTTGTGAAAAAGTTCCTATGTTTTAGATATTTCCCATTGCTAGTACTCCAGCCATCCAGTGGTTGTTTTTGTGTCATAAATATCAAGTGTATCTCTCCAAACCTAATTGCTAATATTTATTTTAGGAAGATATTTTTTTGTTTCCAATGATTATATTAACCATTATGGAAAGAAAAATGTATTATAGTGGTGGAATTTCTAGTATGATGAATTTTTGTGGGGAATATGGTTTTAGTGGCGATGAATCGTCAATTAAATATTTTGGTATATGGTATTATAAAATTAATCTGATGGTCATGATTCATTTTTTAGGTTTTTTTCATCTGTAGTTTGGGATTTTCTCTATTGGTTATGTCTCTTCAGTAGTATTTCCTTATCATGTTTGATGTCGTGATGGTGTATATCCACAACGATGGTTTTTTGGAATGAAAGGGAACTTATGGGATGTAGCACATGATAGAGTCAATACGAGGACCTGAAGAAGATTTGACCAGATCATGCATTGTTTTATCACCGTTGGTCCGCATACAAAATCTCATTATTGGTTCCTAGGGTTACTAGACCCATTGTTTGTTTTTATTTTTTTTATTTTTTATTTAGATCTTGTATGGGGTCATATTTTATTTAATTGTGGGTTGGCCCACAAAAAACACCACCTTTTTTTGTTACCACTCAAACAAAAGGTGGATTTTGAAAATAAAAAAATTTGATAAATAAGGAATATGTTTTCAACATATTTTTCTTGAAAATCATGAAAGTACCTCTAAACACTATTTGGAATAGGGATCATATTCTTCTATATTAAAACCAAATTCTCTTATGGATTAATCAACACAACAGTTCCATGTTATAGATTCTTGCTTTATCCCATAGATGTATTTTTTCAACTATCATATCTTATTGGAATAATTTGGTGCTAGAAAAATTTTTAGTTATTCCATAAAGAAATATTTAACATGGTTTCCCTTATGGAAATTGGTATAAACATTTATTTATGAACTTTTCCTAATCATGGAATCCAATTATGGAATGTAGAGTTAAAATAGATTTTAAAATAAAAGAAGGGGGAAATATCTTTTCTTGGTCAATGACATGAAATTACATGAAACCATTAGTAACCCATCATTCCTTATAGGCACACATATTTACTTTTATGTCATATTTCTTCTTGAATAACCAAAAATTGGATTTATGTCAACTAGAGGAACGAGTATGACACTAACCTGGATTTTGGTACAATGAATCCATTTATGAGTTTATACCAAATTGATAACTTTATCTTTTTTTTGATTCATTAATTATTTATAAGATAACCATTTAGTATTATCACTTAATGATATATCATCTTTTTCAAAGATTGTAAATCCTTATATATTTATTTTTTATTTCCTATGTAATAAATTTATATGGAACAAATCCAACAAATAAGTCTTATAGAGTTTATGTTCTTATTCCAAATCAGGAACATCTTGATACATAACTTCATTAAAGTCAATCATGCTCTAAATATCTCAATTATAGATGTAAAACATCTTACATAAATATATTCTAGACTATTACTTTACTGTCTTATGTATTTATACAATAAATTGAGTAATATTTTGCATAATTAATTGATATCCACTTTATGTTTAATTTATGTAAGTTTATTAATAGATTATTATTTAATAATTAGTCTAAATTTGTGAACATGATTCCATGTGATAATGGACTTATTTTATATTTTATATATATATGATATCCATTCATTATTATGGTTGTCATAAAATAAATTTTTCATTCTAGTATTTGAGAACCAAGTCTCGAAATGAGTGATGAATAACATCAAATACTTAGAAGACTCGTTATCAATCGTTCTAGTATCATCGTTTTGAGGTGTACAAGGAAAAGTGAGTATATTAATAAATCCACTTTAAATTTTATGATCAATGAATTTTTGGTTATGATATTATCAGGATAACACTCTGAGATAACTTTATATCTTTTACAATGAATCTTATAAATCAATCCTAGATGAAATGTTATATTATAATCAATTAATGTAAAATGGTCCATTTTCAATAAAACATTATAAGTAATAATGTAAAATAACTATGAGACATAGATTCGAAGTGTCTAAACATCCTTTTAGGTATATCCTTGACATTTACTTATAGTTTTACTTAACCAATAATTAAATTTCCAAAACTAGATATTATTTGAGTCTAATTTTTTTATTCATCGTTAATTGTTGATGATGGAAATAATTGATTCATATATAATTAAACTGTTAATTTGGTTTGGTATAAAATAAGAAAAATTATTTCATACTTCAAATACTGTTTCATTTTCTCTAAAAATTGAAATTATGATATTTTTTATTAAAATACAATGAAAAATAATCGATCTACAAGAATTAGTATACATGGAAATAGTGAAGTTACAATATTCTTTAGTTGATTCCTGAGTTATGCCTCATAAATAACTTAATTATACACTAAAAATTATTAAATATTTAGTCTTCCGTGGTTCTTATATTTGGATAAAAATATATTAGATATATATTTTGTTTAATACCTAATAAGTGAAATAGAAAAATTAGATTCATTAATGAATACAACAAAATTAGAAGATTTTACTTTTTTTCCCTCTTCAATTATTTGTAATTTCACTTCCAATGACCTTTATTATTCACCACTCTTTATCCTTTTGATTTTCTTATAGATGAGAGAATATTGTTTTTGCATCTATATTTATATATTAAAACATCATCTCACTGTGCATGGATGATAACATAATGAATTGAACAGTTTATTCATCTTCAATGTGGATCCCATATGCATCCTTCTCACCCTCACTCACTCCATGTGGTAGTCAATTAAGTGTAAGTAACAGTGAAATCAAAAATATATTTTATTATAGTATTACTATGTGAATACACTTGTTCCACTCTTTGACATTTTTCATTGGGAAAAATTATATCAATCAAAAAATGAACACCCATATTATTTTTTTAATTACTCTAATTTATATAATAATAAAAAATTGTACATTGCCTAGATGAATTTATATGAAATAATTACAAATTTAATTAATTCTCACAAAAATTTGTTAAATCAAAACAAACCTAACTATTTGTTTTAGAATATCAATATATTCTGATATTTTAGTGGAAAGGATCCATATTTACCATCTTATTACCGAGAGTGAGATGACTTAATAAATTATTAAAATGTATTTAGGTAGCCTTTTATTTTCATCTATAATAACTCACAACTCCTTGATAGGTTGAGAGGAATCCCCAAACTAAAAATCCTATACCTAAAATTCCTTAGTTTATATCATCATGTTACACCAAGTATTTTAGGGTAACTAAAATTAAGGGATTTTTTATATTTATCATATACTTTCATTTTAATTCCACAGTAATTGAAAAACCCATGACAATGTCTAGAATATTACTTTCACCTATGGTTTTATTCTAAATGAATTCTTGGAAGGAACATTGAAAATTTAATATTTTATGTTCAAATATTTTTTTTAGTTTTTCATTAATATAGTGAATTATAATAATCACTTGTTATTTAATTTTATGATAGACATATATAATATTTTATTATTAATAATAAAATAATTTAAAATTATGTATTTTTTCAGTATTAGTTATATCATTTTATCTTTTTTTATTTACATTACATAGTACTAATATAAGGAAGCTACTATTTATGTAATATAAACATATAAAATTTATTTTTTTAATAATGATAGTAAAATTATTTATAAAATATGGAAGCATTTAATAATCCAAATAATCTATGCATCATGTAACAAAATAACTACTCATTGATATAATAAAATAAATATTTGGAATTATGTTGAGCTTTTATCAAAAAGTTTATTAATTGAGTGGAGATAAAAAAACCCTTGAACCTAGTGTAAATAGCTCCTTGATCCTTTAATTTAAATGATTTGGAATATTTATTTGTTCTCTTATGTGTCTCCTTTATTTGATCTATCTTACATAGGTCTTGAACCACCTCCTCTATCTGGTAAATCTTTACTTCTTAATGTATAACAACATATATGTTAGGAGTCACAATATTTAGGGAAACAAAAAATAATGTAAGGATTAGCATACCCATACATAATAAAAAATGGGGTATGATTCATATATCATCAAATTTAATATAGAAATAATTTTCACATAATAAACTATAAAATAAATTATAAAAATATACAATTAAATCATACACAAACAATGGTTATCCAATTATCATGATTATTTATATGATGGAAAGGAAATCATATAATTTTTTTCTATAATTCATTTTGAAAATTCAAATTACGATAAATTGGCATGAAATAATAAATTAACAATTAATTTCATTAAATAATTATTTATCTTGAATTTTTCCAAAAATATATCCTTAATAAGTCTTAAGAATCCCAACAATTATTATCAAATAAATTAAATAAAATGTATTTTTTAAAATATAAAATAACAATTTACACAACATTTATATCTGATTCCACAAGGTGAGTTTTAAAAATATCATAATAAATACTAAAGAAATAAATTTAATAACTATATGTTGTGTAAAATCACACAATAAGTCATGTTATATTCTATACTCGGTCTACATTGTTTAATGCATAATACACAAAACATAGGTCCAAAATGTGTTCCATGACATAAAACATAAATTTATCTATATTTAATGTCATGTAGTTAGGGTGGTTTTCATGAACAAATGAAAGTAATTTAATATATGTGGAATATACAAATAGATTACATAAGTAGTATATGATGTGTACAATATTCATTATATCTCATGTGTTGGAAGATTTTACCCGAACATTGCTGATATCCCATGTTGACCCAAACGACATTTAAAAAATTAAATATTTTATTTTTAAATTATTTTTTTCGAGGGTAGAAGTCAATACATGACGTGTAGTGACATTATGTATTAACCCACACAACGAACCATGATCAGTGCAGTGTGTACCTTATTTGGATTACATAACATATACTAAACAGTTACACACCATTTTTTCATATTAATCCACATGTCATGTTGGAAGTCAAAATGTGGCGTGTGATGACACCATTTATTGACCCGTAGACAGTGTCATGATTTATGTGATTTGTACTATATAAAATGTAAAAACGGTCTCACTATGTGTATATAATGAAACAAATACCATACACATGTTATTACATTTTTTTAATCACAGATATATATATATAAATATAATGATCCTATAATTATAGAGGTATAATGTGTTTTATGTATTTGAAAAAACATAAAATAGCTCTAAAATAATAACATTGTCATTTATTCATATATAAAATAATTATACTAGATATCACCAAATTTTCATTACAATATGGGATATCCTGGGAGAAACAAAAAGGAAAGGGAGAGTAATAAAATACCATAATGGTGTAACAAGATAACATGGGATTAGATATCACAATAGTCCAAATCATAGCATGGAAACAATATAGAGATGATCATAAACCATTATAGAAAATTTAACAACCAGAAACACAGTTTCCTAGAGACAGTGGTTATTTTATTACAATGGAATAAATGTAAAGACCCGTAAAATTCAAGGAAATTTTTTTCTTACTTTTCATTGGAATTTTAAAAGAACACAGTTTCTAACGGCACCTGATTCTGAGGCCCGGTGTGCCCGGAATCATTTTCCGAAGATTGGCTCGAGTATGTTCAGTGAACGAACGAGAGGGTTTTTCTAACTTTTGAACCGTTGCTCAGAATCAAATTCCGAGGGAACTGATGGAATCGAAGCACCGGTATTTTCTTAGAAACGCCTTTTCCGGAGTTGTGTTTGCTCGGGTGTGGTTTTTAATTTTTGGGCTTAAGTTAAGAAATAAAATAAAAGTGGTGCCTTTATTTTATTTCACTTAAATCCACTTAAAGCCACTTAAGCCAGGTTTTGCGGATAAGGTGGGACCCACGATATCCTACCCACTTGGTAGGATATTTATGAGGTGGTGTCCGCACGAGACCCACCATTTCTTTTCCTCTAAGTAACGCACCTGCAAAAACCACTTTTTAATGAAAGTCAACCGGTGCGTTTTCTTAAATTCTAAATTCCCCTTTTAATTGAGATGTTAAGTCATGACAATTAATTCATCAAATTAATTGTTCATTTCTTAACATTGTTTTCAAAATCTTTGGCATGGAAATAAAATAAGACCAACACGTGTTTACTTGTGGGTTGCTTATTGAGAGGAATTGGAGGAAGCTCTAAGTCCTGGAGATCTTCATCCTTCTTCGTGAAGAACGTGATGAACACGAAGAACGCAAAGAACGCGAAGAATGCCGGCCTCCAACGAAGGGAGATGAAGAACACCGGATCCTCGGAGATCGACGATGCAACATAACGACCCTCCTTCTGCGACACTTCTTCCACGATGTTCCTTCCCTGTGACACTCTTCGATCAACAACCGATTGAGGTAGGGGGTTTCGGTTCTTTTAATTCCATTGTGAATTATATCCTCAACATGGGTTTAATTGATGAAATTAATTCTGTGTGTTTTTAATCCTCAGAGTTTGACAGTGCGGCGCCGTGTACCGCGACGAACTCACGTTCGACGACAACGTTGAGGTAGGGGTTTTGATTCTTTTAAATCTTTGTGATTTATACCCACGGCGTGTGATTTAATATTTGTTGTGAGACATTTAAAACCGAAAACGCGGTGGGTGCGGACCAACGAACAAGTCCGAACCCACCACCCTTTTTGTTCTTGGTGTGCGGAATGGCGAACGTCGACAAAACAAGCCGCACGGGTGATGTGAGGTCCTCGCAGTGAAGGACGGGCCCCAGGAGGGCCGTTGGTGAAGACGACATGAATTTCGGACCACCGGAACTCGTCCGGTGGTCCGCGGAGCAGCCCGTCGGCACACCTCTCCGGCACGACGGCAGGTGGTGGCAGTGCCCGACGCGCCACCAAAAGGAGCCGTCGCGGATTCAGCGGCGGCGGCATGGTGTGGTCCCTCGACCGCGCGGAACCGGAGGGGGACGGGACGCGGCAGCAGGCCGTGTCCGCTGGCAAGGGCGGCCCCACGCGGGGTCGTGGCTCCTTCACGCGGGGGCAATGCGCCCTCCACTCCGCTCGACCGTAACCGGCCAAGCCGACCCGCTGGCCACCCGGCCAGCGCCCGCCGGGTCGCGCCCAGCCGGGTCGGTCCGGGCCAGACCCCCCATTTTCGGACCCTTTTTGTACTTTTGCTCATAACATGAGCTACATACCTCTGATCGACGCGCCGTCAGTTTCGGTGCGATCCTTGGATTGAGACGGTCGTTTCGGTATAATACACTCAAGGTTTCAGAATACTTTGTGTTCAGCCGAGTTGGTTCGTACACGAAACCAACCGGGTCCTCGGAGCGGAAACCCTCATAACTTGAGCTCCAGACGTCCGATTGATGTACCGTCGACTTTGCTGGATTCCTCTAAGTGAGATGGATCTTTTGGCTTACTCCTCCCAAGGTTTGGATATAGGTGGAGTATGGTCGGGTTAGTTTTGACTTAAAAACCAACCGGGCCCCTAGGACGAAAAATCCAATAACACTCAGACCGGGCGTCTGATTGACGAGCCGTCTGCGACGTTGAGTTCCTGTTGACGATGCTGAACTTTTGGATACATCAACTATGGAATATGATTCATTTGATGTATCAGCCCCTCAGATTTTGGAGTGGACCCTCCCGAACGAGTTTGTTGTGTGCATGAACCCTAGAGCTGGCTTCGTCTGCGAAGACAATGAAGACAGTACGGGAATCCTCCGTGGGTTCGGTAGTGACCATTGTGGTACTTTTTGGGATACATCAACTCCGGACTACATGTCAGTTGATGCATCGACCTCTTGGATCGTGGAGTGGACCCTCCTAGAACGAGCATGTTGTGTGCGGAAACCCTAGAGCCGGTTGAGACTTGACGACTGCTGATCGAATGACTCGGTGTGTTACGGATAGCCCAGTGGGAAACGCTTGGTTGTAACAGTAGACCCACGATGGAGGAGAGCTTGGTTGTAGCGGCAGACCCGTGGTACTCACTTGAAGGAGTACCTCTAGAGGCTATGAGGGGGAGAGCTTGGTTGTAGAGGCAGACCCAGGACGAAGGAGCGCTTGGTTGTAGCAGCATACCTACGATGGAGGAGCGCTTGGTTGTAGCAGCACGGGGGAGCGCTTGGTTGTAGCAGCAGACCCATGGCAGTGGAGTGCTTGGTTGCAGCTGCAGACTTGTGGTACTCAACAGAAGGAGTACATCTAGAGGCTATGAGGGGGAGCTCTTGGTTGTAGAGGCAGACCCATGGTGTGAAGCGCTTGGTTGTAGCATCAGGCCCACAGTACTCGATATGTGGAGTACTACAGTAGTCCAAGGTTAGAGGGAAGTGCTTGGTTGTAGTGGAATACCCACTATACTTGATAGAGAAGGAGTTTCCCAATACCTATGGTTTCAATTTCATGATCGATCCTGTGTGGGTCTTTTCGGGGGTTAGTACCAACCAATCCTTTGTGGAACTGACGACTTAGATGAATCAGTGGCTACATCGGATCATCTCTATCGTCTTATGAAGTAGTATACCTGTGTGAGCTGAATCCTGTTTTTCTTTCCTTTGTGGATTGTGTTGTGCTATCCTGTCTGGATTTACGTTTTGCTTTCCTGTGTGGAATGGGTTGTACTTGGGCTCGGATGATGGATCCGAACGAGAATTGATGACTTAGGTATATGTATGGGCATATACCTAAGCATTTTCGGATGTTACTTTGTGATTGTATCTTTCCTTTTTGGATTATCCTTTGTGGATTTTGGGAGACCTTCGGGGGTCTCGAGGTCCCTACTGAGTAGCTTATACTCACCCCTGCACGGGCTATACCTGCACTACGTTGTGTTGGTTGCAGACGACGGACATTGCTGATCGTGGTTGATTCTTGTGGAGCAGGACGATACATGGAGGTGGACCACTGGGCGGAACGTTCTCGGAGCGGACGGCTGGACCTGAGGAGCTGTGGAGGCTATCTGTACTCACCCTTCAGGTGGGATTTCCAGTGGACAGCTCGACATTGTGGATTTACTTTTCAGTTGCTGTTTTCCCTTCCAGGTGTACTTTACTTTCAGTTTGGGTTTGTATACTAGCCCACTTACTTTTTCGCACTTACCATGTATCAGCTTTTACATAGTGTTTACTTCTACGGCATGCGTGCTCTGTGGTGTTTGTTTACGTTACAAAGGCAATGACTTCCCTTTTTACCGGGAATTACACCTTGGTGCTAGTCTCCAGCCCCTGGCCTATGGAAGGCGGGCTTGGGGTAGTCACGACATGGGCCCTGACGATGGTTCATGACAAATTGGCATCAAAGGAGTTCGGTTCTACCGTAGAACTTTGTAATCTGGTCTTTTTTTCTATGTGAAGCAATAATGTTAAGTGTATTGGGTGTGGTTATCAGTCCAGGGAGTCCAGTGTTAGTGCGGCGGTCGACGTATCCGTACACCAGGACCCTGACTTCTGATTCCCTAATTAATACACGAAATCATTGATTGCATGTGTGTTTCAAGTTTTATTTGTGATTAATTTGTGTCAGCTCACCAGGTATACTGTTCTGACCGTGGTGCACTTGTCTCTTTTCCGGATGGCCCCACGACGGTAGCCAGCTTGGGTTCCGAGAGTTGTACGTGATGACAGCCCGCCGAGTGACGAGGCCTCGGAACAGGGCCCTTTGACAGCAGAGGCACCGATGGTACCTCTACCCACCGAGCCACCGATGCTACCAGCCCAAGCCGCTGACGATGCACGTCGCCTTAGTGCACTGCATGAGTTTCAACGACCGCGACCACCGAGGTTCTGCAGGGAGACGAACCCCAAGGCAGTCGAGGACTGGCTGTAGGCAGTTGTATGGGTTTTCAGGTTAGTGAGGACATCAACAGACCTCATGGTGATCCTCGCAGAGAGTCTACTGCACGCGGCAGTAGGCAGATGGTGGAGCCTGATGCTCCAGGTGCACGACGAGGCATCTCTTCTCTATACGTACTTTGAGAGCCTCTTCCGCTCAGAATTCGTCCTAGCCACCCTCCATGCAGTGCACATCCAGGAGCTTCTACAGCTGTGGAAGGGCAGCATGACAGTAGCCCAGTACGCGACAAGGTTTACTGATCTCTCGTGCTACTCGACAGACATGGTATAAGACCCATTCTTCAGGGGCTGAACCTACGAGCAAGGCCTCAGGAGAGAGATCAGAGCTTCAGTTGTTTCTCACGACATTCCGACACAGACAGGGGTGTTGGAGAGAGCCCTCTTAGTGGAGAGTTTCCTTGCTGAGCAGTCTCCAGCAGCATGACCCACCACTAGCCGGCATGCGGCAGAGTCTACTGCAGCAGGCAGTATATAGATGACACAGGGGTCCAAGAGGACTAGACCTACAGATGGTCGACCGCGTGACACATGATCATTTGTGTGAGGCACCCAGGGTGGACAACAACTTACCATGAGCGGACAAAGTTACTCATGCGGCGGGGTTGCTCACATGGATCATGACTGTCTGATCTTCCATACGGATGACCAACAGATAAACGAAGGACCTCCCAGGCAGAGGCATAGGTTTGATCGAGGCGGACCACATGGAGCAGGAGACCGTGGAAGGGGAGCTGGCCATGCAGCTGGAGGTGGACGACGCTTCGAGGTGTTGCCACCACCACCACCAGGAGGTCCACCCCAACCGCAGGGAGCATGTGGACATGGGAGAGCTCAGTTTCAGGCAGCTGAGCCCTATGATCATTGAGCTCCGTGAGAAGATGGACAAGAGCGGGACTAGCTCCAGACTTGGAGACTTTTGTTTATGCTGCTTCTAACATTGTTGGTGTTTTTTGTAGATGTTTTGTGTCTTTGTACTATGAACTTCATTAATAAAACACACCTTTCTTTTGGGGTTTACCTTCCTGTCCTCTCTTTATTTTGTTACTAATAGGTTCTAGTTTAAAAACTGTTGACATGACCCTCACTTTTAGATACCTACTAGAGGAGACCCAGTGACCACACACGGATGCCGACAGTGTAACTCAACCCTTGGAGGCAAGAGTAATGGTTGGATCTCTTGGTAGTAGCGTCGAGGCCTTACGATGTCATCCTTGGTATGGGTTAGTATCATCCATGACGAGATTTACTGTATTAGGTGAAGAACGTGGTTCATCCAGGGGATGATACCAGATTTCTCTTCTCGGTAAAGAAGAAATATCAGCAGCTCGTGTAGGACCAGAAAGGTCCAAGTCATCCAAGACCGGATGAGGACAGCTCAGATCCGGCAAAAGTCTTGTGCTGACAGAAGGCAAAAGACACTAGAGTTCGAGGATGGCGACCAAGTCTTCTAGCGTGTCTCACCTCGACGTGGATTACAGATATTTGGCCGAGGAGGAAAGTTGTCTCCATGCTTCATCGGACCATTCTAGGTCCTCGGTAGGATTGGCAAGGTGGATTATCGCCTGGATCTACCACCTCAGTTGCATCGGGTGCACGACGTCTTCCACGCATCACAGTTGAGGAGATACGTGCATGACCCGACACATATCTTTGACCATGCGGAGCTGGACGTCGATGATGGGGTGACTTTTGCGGAGGTCTCAGTGGAGATCAAGGATCAACATGAGCGGGTCATACGTGGATGGTCGATTCCTCTAGTGCGAATCAGATGGCAGCATGGGAACCTCCAGGAGAGCACTTGGGAGCGGGAGGCTTAGATGCATGCTCAGTACCCACATTTGTTTCCCTAGTTTATGATGTATCTTTACGGGGACATAAATCCATGAGGTGGGAGTGATGTAAAGACATGTAAAATTGAGAGAATTGTTTTTCTTAATTATCTTTGGAATTTTACAAGAACGCAGTTTCTGACGGCACCTAATTCCGAGGCCGGGTGTGCCCTAAATAATTTCCCGAAGTTTGGCTCAGGTACGTTCAGTGAACGAACGAGCGGGTTTTTATAACTTTTGAACTGGTGCTCAGAATCAAATTCCGAGGGCACCGATAGAATCGCTGCGCCGGTATTTTCTTAGAAACGCCTTTTTCAGTGTTGCGTTTTCTCGGGTGTGGTTTTTAATTTTTGGGGTAAAGTTAAGAAATAAAATAAAAGTGGTGTCTTTATTTTATTTCACTTAAAACCACTTAAAGCCACTTAATCCAGGATTAGCGGTTAAGGTGGGACCCACGATATCCTACCCACATGGTATTATATTTGTGATGTGGGGCCCGCATGAGCCCCACCGTTTATTTTCCTCTAAGTAACGCACCCACAAAAACCTCTTTTTAATGAAAGTCAACCGGTGTGTTTTCTTAAATTCTAAACGCTTCTTTTAATTGAGCAGTTAAGTCGTGACAATTAATTCATCAAATTAATGGTTCGTTTCTTAACATTGTTTTTTAATTCATTGGCATGGGAATAAAATAAGACCAACACGTGTTTACAGGTGGGTTGTTTGTTGAGAGGAATTAGAGGAAGCTCTATGTCTTGGAGATCTTCATCCTTCTTCGCGAAGAACGCGAAAAACGCGAAGAACGCGAAGAACGCGAAGAACACCATCCTCCGACGAAGGGCGACGAAGAACGTCAGATCCTTGGAGATCGATGGCGTGACGTGATGACCCTCCTTCCACGACGCTTCTTCTACGACGTTCCTTCCCCCGACAATATTCAATCAACAACCGATTGAGGTAGGGGTTGCGGTTCTTTTAATTCCTTTGTGAATTATATCCTCAATATGGGTTTAATTGATGCAATTAAATCGGTGTGTTTTTAATCATTAAAGTTTGACGGTGCGACGCCATGTACCGCGACGAGAGTGACGCCCCTTTCACGACGCGAATATCCTATTCTCTGCGACGGTCAATTCCGTGACGAAATCACGTTCGACGACAACGTTGAGGTATGGGTTTTGATTCTTTTAAATCATTGTGATTTATACCCATGGAATGTGATTTAATAGTTGTTGTGAGACATTTAAAACCGCTAACACGGTGGGTGCGGACCAACGAACAAGTCCGAACCCACATCCCTTTTTGTTCTTGGTGTGCAGAACAGAGGACGTCGACAAAACAAGCCGCACGGGCGATGTGAGGTCCTCACAGTGAAGGACGGGCCCCGGGAGGGCCATTGGCGAAGACGACATGAATTTCTGACCATCGGAACTAATCCGGGGGCCCGCGTAGCAGCCCACCAGCGCGCCTCACTGACACGGCGGTGCTGGTGGCAGGGCGCGGTCCCGCGACCGCGCGGAACCGGAGGGGGACGGGACGCAGCAGCCGGCCGCGTCCGCTGGCAAGGGTGACTCCACGTGGGGCTGCGACTCCTTCACGCATGGGCAGCGCGCCCCCTCTCCGCTCGGCCATAACCGGCCGAGCCGACCTGCTGGCCACCCAGCCAGCGCCAGTCGGGTCGTGCCCAGGCCGGGCCGCGCCGCACCGGCCGGGCCGCGTCGCACCCCACCGGCCGGGCCGGGTCGCGCCCCGCCGGGTCGGTCCTGGCCCAGACCCCCCGTTTTCGGACCCTTTTGGTCTTTTGCTCATAACATGAGCTAAAAGCCTCCGATCGACGCACTGTCAATTGTGGTGAGATCCTTGGATCTAGACGGTCATTTCGGTATATTACACTCAAGGTTTCGGAATACTTTGGGTTTGGCCGTGTTGGTTCGTACACAAAACCAATCGGGTCCTCAGAGCGGAAACACTCATAACTTGAGCTCCGGACGTCCGATTGACGTACCGTCGACTTCGTTGGATTACTCTAAGTGAGAAGGATATTTGTCCCTCTCCGCCCGAGGTTTGGATGCAGGTGGAGTATGGTCGGGTTGGTTTTTACTACAAAACCAACCGGGCCCCTGGGACGAAAAAGCCAATAACACTCAGACTGGGCGTCCGATTAACGCGCCGTCTGCGACGTTGAGTTCCTGTTGAGGATACAAAACTCTTGGATACATCAAATCTAGACTATGTGTTAGTTGATGTATCAGCCCCTCAGCTCATGGAGCGGACCCTCCCGAACAAGCTTGCTGTGTGCGAGAAACCTAGAGCTGGCTGCATCTGGGACGACAATGATGACAGTACAGGAATCCTCCGTGGGTTCGGTAGTGACCACATCAGTACTTTTTGGGATACATCAACTCCAGACTACATGTCAGTTGATGCATCGACCTCTTGGATCGTGGATTGGACCCTCCCGGAATGATCATGTTGTGTGCGGAAACCCTACTTCCGATTGAGACTTGGTGACTGCTGATCGAACGACTCGGTGTGTTACGGATATCCCAGTGGGAAGCGCTGGGTTATAGCAGCAGACCCACGGTGGAGGAGCGCTTGGTTGTAGCGACAGACCCACGGTACTCAATATAAGGAGTACCTATGGAGGCTATGAGGGGGAGCTCTTGGTTGTAGCGGCAGACCCATGACGGAGGAGGGCTTGGTTGTAGCGGCAGACCGACGACGGAGGAGCGCTTGGTTGTAGCAGGACGAGGGTGCGCTTGGTTGTAGCAGTAGACCCATGGCAGAGGAGCTCTTGGTTGTAGCGGCAGACCTATGGTACTCAACAGAAGGAGTTCCTCTAGAGGCTATGGGGGGGGGAGCGCTTGGTTGTTGCGGCAGACCCATGGTGGGAAGCACATGGTTGTAGCAGCAGGCCCACAGTACTCGATAGGTGGAGTACTACAGAAGTCCAAGGATAGAGGGAAGCGCTTGGTTGTAGTGGCATACCCACTGTACTTGATAGAGAAAAAGTTTCCCAATAGCTATGTTTTCAATTTCATGATCGATCTTGTGTGGGTCTTTGCGGGGGTTAGTACCTACCGATCGTTTGTGGGTGTGACGGCTTAGATGAATTATTGGATACATCTGATCATCTCTATCGTCTTACGAATTAGTATACCTGTGTGAGATGAATCTTGTTTTGATTTCCTTTGTGGAATGTGTTGTGCTATCCTCTGTGGATTCACGTTTTGCTTTCCTGTGTGGACTGGGTTGTACTTGGGCTCGAATGTTGGAGCCGAACGAGAATTGATGACTTAGGTATATATATGGGAATATACCTAAACAGTGTCAGATGTTACTTCATGATTGTATCTTTCCTTTTTGGATTATCTGTTGTGGTTTCTGGGAGACCTTTGGGGGTCTCGGGGTCCCTACTGAGTATCTTATACTCACCCTGCATGGGCTATGCCTGCACTACGTTGTGTTGGTTGCAGACGACAGACAATGCTGATCGTGGTTGAGGCTTGCGGAGCAGGATGGTACCTGGAGGTGGACAACTGGGCGGGACGTTCTAGGAGTGGACGGCTGGACCCGAGTAGCTATGGAGGCTATCTGTACTCACCCTTCAGGTGGGATTTTCAGTGGATAGCTCGACGTTGCAGCTTTAATTTTTAGTTGTTGTTTTCCCTTCCAGTTGTACTTTACTTTCAGTTTGGGTTTGTATACTGGACCACTTACTTTTCCGCACTTACCTTGTATCAGCTTTTACTTAGTGTTTACTTCTACTACTTGCTTGCTCTGTGGTGTTTGTTTACATTACAAAGGCAATGCCTTCCCTTTTTACCGTGAATTACTCCTTGGTGCTAGTCGCCAGCCCCTGGCCTTTGGAAGGTGGGCTTGGGGTAGTCACAGCACGGGCCCCGAGGACGGGTCGTGACAATAAATATAAGAGATCATTTTACCAAGGTTCTATCTGTTTTGTAATCTTGAATAACTGCATAAATACATGGTTATATTATTACATTGGTAATTAAAAATAAAACATATCAACAGAAAGTAAACTTCCTCCTTAACACATGTTCAAATATTTCAACTTGATAAATTGGGGAAGGGAAAAAATAAATGGGTGAGCTCAAATGATCAACAATGGTTAGATAAAACCTAAAAATGAATCAATTAAAATTGAATCATAATCTATAATCTATAATCAATATGGAAGATAAAAAAACAAAATAAACATGAAATCTAATCAATAAACTAAAAATGAAAATCCATCCATATATTTTATCATAGTGGAAATCTAATATATACGAATAAGTGAATACTGAATGAAGGTAACCATTAACTATTGGACATCATATAGATGCAACATGAACCACTCTATTAAATCCTTTCACATGACAATTTATGTATGTGTGTAGATTCCCATATGATTTATCTTTGAAATAATCATGAAGGGTTTGTATCTAACTATTTTGTCTAATTAGACCAATCGACGCATCGAGGGGTCTCTATAATTAGGACCCACCCATGTTTGAATGTCCAAATTATTACTAAAATATTGAAATGATTTATTTAATTCGTGAATTAATATTATTATCAAAAAAAAATCGGTATTGATTAAAAGATATATATTTAAAATTATTTCCACAGTTAATATAATAACTTTCATAGTATACACTATATGAAAAATTGGTATACATATTAGTAAATAATCATATAAATGATAAGCTAAATATAAATATTAAATGATAAATTTAATTAATTATGATCATAAATAAAATTGGTTGTACACAATGGAAATAAGTGATGAATATGGCACATGTCCCATATAAATTAAAGTGAGATGAAAAAATCCTTAAACTTGTAATCAGTCAAATCGTACGCCCCATGAAATTAATAATCATAAAATTAAAAATTTAATACTATGAAAATGAAAATATTAATGATATGATATATAAAAATGGAAGTATAAATACACCACACACAAGAAATAAGTGGTTAATAATGTATATCAAATTGAAATAAAAGTGATATATGAACCCCTAAACTTTTGTTTGAATGAATTCTGCACTAGTACTTAATATCCTGGATAATAAATTAGATTAAATAATTACTTATATAAGAACGTATTAAAAATATATATAATTTATTAAAATTTTATTATGTTTATTCTTTCTCATTTTTAAGATTTATAATTTATAATTTTTTTGTTCTAGGAGCATTCGTTTCAGGGTTTAATGGTCTGCTACCTTCTGTAAATTTTTTAGAGTTACTATCAAATTGATGAAAAAATTCCTATGTGAAATTTTTTATTATTAATATACTCAAATAAGATAAAATTTATTCTAAAAAAATTTATTTATATTTTATTAGGATGACTCAATAGATAAAACATTGATAATAATGTTTTATGTTATTTTGAGAGTTTTTATGATCATCAAAAACTGAAATCATTTAATTTTATATTATGTATATATATTGGTTAAAGAATATAATTTAACTTATAATATGTATTTTAAAATATTATTTAACCATAATAATGGTTTTATGACTAGTCTTGAAGGGGATAGTGGGAAATTAAATCTTGTCATCCATGAATGAGGTGAAGTGATACATCATGGATGATGTTTTAATTCATAGAAAAAAAGATGAGAAAATATTTAAGGATGGATATTTTAGTAACAAAATAAAATTACTTTATATATATATGATACTAGAGTTATAATTCCACTTTGGATAAGGGGTGGTGATGAGGGAACATGAAAAGAAAAGAAATAAAAGAGAAAGATAGGGGATTTTCCTTCTTGGATATCATCACCTTAGGAACCTTCTTAAGTCACTTGGATTTTTATTTTGGTAATAAATGTTGGTCTTTCATAAGGGGATTATTCTTGTGAAGGAAATTAGAAAATATTCAGATAATATACAAGGCATAGATGGTGTGAGGAAAACAAGTGGTGATGGGTGGTATTCGTTGGGAAACAATAGGGGTGTTTTTGATTATATTATTCATTCATTTATTATTTTTTCTCAAGACCATTAATAGTGATTATTCCCACGACTATATAAGTTAAATAAAAATTTTAATTTAGCACTAATGAGTTATTACCTCATCCATTAAATATCCATGACTCAATAATTCATTTATTTTTTATAATGCTAAATATAGGAAATAACTGTATTTCTCTAATCACCAAAAATTAATGTATTTTAGAAAAGTAAAAAAAAATCAAACTGAACATTTTTTTATATATAGATTTAAAAAATGGGGCCAATTTTATTAAAATATTTTTTTAATTATGAGAAAATAAATTTCTAATTAAAACTTTAAGTTGTTCGAAAATAACAATTTTAATATTTTTACAGATTTTATGCCACAATGAAAATTAATTATGGTCTCATTTAATTATATTATTATAATAATAAAACAAGATATTAATTTATGAATAAATTTTATTAAAATTAATTTTATTTTAAATAATTATTTTATTTTTAAAATTGTAAATATACATTTTTGTTTTATAAAAATAACAACACTTAATTTATCATTTTCAAAACATTTATTTACATATTCCATTATAAAAATATATCATATTTTAATTTATGATATTGTTAAAATATATTTAAAATTTTATAAGTGAGATTAGTATTCTAATGTCCACAGTACTATTCCTAATGGTAGCATTTCAATTCAAATGGTCAGGTTAATATTTAATAGTTTATCCTAGTTCATTTAAGAAGGGCGTTTCATGCGATATAAGCTATCAGATAAATTAAATTTATTTATTAATATACATACCATAAAATAATTGTGCATTATATAAAGACCTGGAATAAGATTCAAATATCATAAGATCATGGTAAACATAATAAAAAATAATGTCACACTACTAGAAAAATTTGACATGTCTTCATAATACTTCATAAAAATGAATATAATAAATTATCAATTGATTGTTGATGAGGATTACAGATAAGATTTAATTAAATTGAAAATGATTCTAACTACACATGTCCAGTGCATAACATTATAATGTATCCTTATTGAACCTGACCCAAACATAGTGATATCATGAGATATTAAGAAATAAATAATTTATTTTAAGGACATATAATTTTGGACCCAACCATCATCATAATAAAACATGAATATGTGTTACACATAGAAAACAAACATTCCTAAATCATAAACAGGAAGTAAAACGTTGAAAATGAAATGACTATCATAATAAGTATATATAAATTTAACCATCAAGGTGTCATGTTAGATACTAGGAAAAAATGGGATTAATAAATATTATACATTCATTTCAAAAATGGATCATTTTTTGTAAAATATATAACAATGTTAATGAGAAATAATTAGAAAATAAGATAAATATGTAATAAAGTAAAAAAATTTAATAAAATTTTAATGAAATAAAAATTATTATTTGAATGGTATAAAATATAGAATTTCCATAAAACCAAGAATTTTTCAAAAAATAATTATGTTAAAATAATTAGGGTTTTATTTTGAAAACATAGAGATAAAATTACATTATCTATGTAAAATTACCTATGAATAATTTTTGTAATAATACAAAAAAACTAGAAAATATTCCCTTATAAGATTTCTAATGATTAACATAAAGGGAAAATAAAAAGGGGAGAATAATGTTTTTAATATTCCCAAAAAAGGAATAAATAATAAGTATAAGGTCCTTTATGTTATAATAATAAAAGGGTATAAATATTAAGAAATAAAAAATAACGAGGGATTGAAAATAAATCTTCAAAAATATGAATGTTCCAAAAAGGAACCCTTAGAATGAGTCCTATGTTTCTCAGGATGATACTATAAAATCATGAATTTTCAATATAAAATCATTAATTACTCACTTTAAAACCATTATCGTAATTAATTTATATCTTATAATTTATTTTTAGGATTTTTATTACCTTATAAAATTAATATTTTAATGTCTCCTATTTAACACTGATTATTTACACATAATGTCATAATTATCATGACAATTTTAAAATATTAAAATAACAAAAATATTTTCAATAAATTTTTATGTTATAGTAAATAATGAAACAAATTTTTATAAATATTAATAAAATTCATAATTAAAAAATTACCACCGTTCATTTAGGTAGCGTAAAATTACAATGTCTGAAACGATGTATTCGATAGATTTTTTTTAAAAAAAAGTGGTAGAATAATAGATATTATAGATTTATAAAATAGTTATCTATGTTATAAATAAATATTTCAATGTTATTTTTATTTAAAACATTATGTTATAAAATTTTTAGGACAGTTGAAATGAAAAAAATTTGTTTTTAAACCCATATTGTTTACATAATAACAACCAATTAAAATGGGTTCAATGAGAGTGAATGGGTGATCTATGATCCATTATGGATTGAAAGGAATATAGTGACATGTGAATTAAATAATTTAACACAATAATATTATTTTAAAAATGGTTCTTATGTAAAATAAAATGATGTAAAAAAATAAAGTGGTTTTGAATCCTCACCTGGATCTTTTGGTGACCTATTTTGGATTGATCACTTTCGCCTTCAGAAGAGAGAATTATTGCTACAATAAATTCATATAGATGAAGAATGATAATTTTAAAGAGATTTATCTATATATATAATAGGAAAATAAAAAAGGAAAATTATAACTCTTTGGAAAATTTTAGAATTATTCCCTTTTATAGACAAGATTTGATGACATTTTCAAAAATAATTATTCCTTAACGGTTCGAATCTTACTATTACTTGGAAAGTGACAAAAAAATATAATAGAGAATATATTTTAGACCATTTTTCATATAAATATATTTCAATATTTTTTTATGAATTTTTTTTTAATTTATCAATAATTATTTTTGTTAAATATCATTAAATGTCATTGCCAATGTTATTATTGTAATATGAATTAAAAAATTTCTTAGTATAAAATGAATAGGTCATTAACTATATAAATAATTTATTCATCATAATTTTTATCCTATTAGACGATGAAATAATGTATTTAATATAATCATTAAACGTTTAATATATTAAAACATCATTTTTTATTTATCTCCTACATGGAAAATCATTTTATCGAAACTACGTAAGAGTTGTGGATAAGTAGAAAAATGTTTAAATTAAAAAATTTATAAAATATATATTGTCTATTATTTATTATAATTATCATTTAAAATAAATAATAATATATTTTCATTCATACCCATATGCTGGTAACATGTTTTGAATATTATTTTGATATTTCTTACATTGTGCAGACACATGGTAAGAATTTGGATAAAAAATTTGGTATATAATTTTGAAATCCAAAAGAATATTTTAACACCAATTATTAGTCATAATATCAATATATTGAAGTTTATAATAGGTCTTCATAATTTTTAAATTAGAAATTATGTGTCAAAAGTTATATTGATTTAAAAAAAATACTATTTTATAAAATCCCCCAAAAAATAGTTTTTTTTTCAGAAAACATCCAAAAAAGTCACCATAAAATAATTTAAAATTTATTATCAAATAATTAATTCCAGATTATTAAATTTAAATTCAAAAATTGAAAAATTCAAATTGAAAAAAAAATTAGACAGTATATAAAATTAATTTTTTGTAATAAATACTGTTTATTTTTCTAAGAGTAATCACACTCATATTAATTATCATTCATAATTATTATATTATTTAGAGTAATTTATTATCTATAATTTATATTAATATAATTTAAGAAATTTTATAATTAAACTTATCATAAAAGTTATAATTTTAATCAATAAATTCAAATATGGAATATTATAATTTATCCTTTTTTAAAAGTAATATGCTTCTATAAATTACTTTACAAAATTAAAAAGATATATTTACTTATTTAAATAGAAAATACTAATTTTTATCCATTTTTTATTATTTATTAGTAAATTTTCTCTTTGAAAAAATCAATTATCTTCCCAAACAGTCAAATAATATTCTAATGGACATTTCTGATATTATGAAGACATTTATTTACTTAATTATTCAACAACTAATTTTTATCATTTTTATTTTTATTTCATTTAAAAATAATAAAATTAATTCTAATTGTCAATTTCATTTTAAATATTTTGATCAGGTCTATTTTAATATTAGGTGATTGTTATTAAGTAGAATATCATATTTTTGTTTTGTGATTTTTTTCTTTTTTCCCCATTTTTTATATTTTTGACTCTATTGATTCTATTTATAATTTATTTGTAACATTTTATATTGAAGTAATAAATTTATTCCTTCATGTTTGTCATGTATACTTAAGAAATTCTATAGAGGTAAATTATTAATGTAAGGGCGTGGATTCTCCCAAAACCGTCCATTATAAATTATTGAGTGTTGATGGAGTCTAGGCATATTTTAATATAGATTATAATGTTTGTGAAGGGCTATGTCATTTTTAATTTAATTTTAAATTAATTATATAATTTTTGGGATTTAGAATATTTTATGGATATGTTTTAGATGACCATTTTATATTCCATTTACCGTGAAATAACCATTAAATATTCATCTTCTTTGTTGGAAATGAAACTTATTTATTTTGGAGTTTGATATAGTTTTAATTTATAGTAGTCTTCCCAATATATATAATATTATTTAGCCTATATGTAAAAGTAAATATTTCACACACATATATATATAATTAAATTCTCTCTCATGTGTGGGTAGTTCCCTTTTTGAAAATTCCAATTTTATTTTATAGGATTGAAATATATTTTATTATTTAAAATTCCATTATTAATTATAAAACATTAAAATAGAATAATTTTAAACATAATATAAACCCTATCTCCACTGCATGATGTGTGCTATATATTATAGAATATATTTTTTATAAATTTATAATATAAATTATCATAAATTGAAACACATTTTGAAATATTTGTATCTATTTTTTAAGAATAAAGACATATCCATGAGAACCGTGATGAGGTTTAAGGATTTTTATGTTTTAAATTCTATTTTATTTATTCTCTTTTGAATGTTCTATATTTATTTTGATTGGGGATTACCAGAGACGCGTCAGTAGATATTTTTATATACCATTTGACTAGTTTTATACCTCAAATTATGGTGACCTTTACTAAGATCCACACATGATGTATCTTTTCGAGTACCTGGAAACATAAATATATATTTCTATATATCTATCCCTCTCTATCGCCATGGTCCTATAATGTTATGCGCTTATGCTTTACATTGAATTAGTAGATTCAAGAATTCTCTTTTTTCAATAAATTTGATATTATCAGTATATATCTTTTGGGTTAAATAAATCAAATTTAACTAATTAATGTAATAATATATATTTAGTATGATAAAAGGGGAATTTTGGATTTCATTATACATGAAAAAATATTCATGTTATTGGGTCCTATTATAAATTAATTTATGTGATTACTGATTATTTGATTTTTAATATTTTAATAACCCGTAATAACCTATTATAGACCTAAAAATGATATGGTGGATGAATATTTACCACGAAAATGATAACAATCATATAGAAACTCTTTGATATAAACTAGATATTCATTGAACACAATTATTTAGTGTTTATGGATTCTATTATCCCCAATTATATTGGGTTTTATTCTTTCAAAAACATTCTTATAAATAATGGAATAATCTATTTGGTAAAGATATATAGTGACTCATGGATATATTATTAATGTTCAAAACATGTTCCAACTTTTCATTCCACATGATTTTATATCTTGGATTAGTATTATTATTGTTGAGGTCATTTATTTTGGAAATAATGATTGGTTCCATTATATATATATATTAGTATATTAAATCTATTACTATTGTTTAATAAAAAACGTAGCATAGTTATAATAGAGAGGAATTATATTTATGGTATTATTTATGGCATCTTGATTTTGTTGATTATGTTATATAAATTTCCATAGAAACACCTGAAAAATGATACAAAAAAGAGTAAATTGGGAAAAAAGAATTATATATCTGTCACAAGACATAATGATTTACTTGTTTTGGTAAATAATACCTACACCCATTGAGAGGTAGAAAATTTCACTATGACCATGAGTAGAACTAAAGAGAAATTTCAGAGTTTCAAACACTATGAAATCCTAGCTTGAAATTTCTTATAAAGAATATGATTGGATAGAGACACCAACCACAAACTAGGTTAACTATGATATAATTACTGGTGGTTAGAAAACTATGAAGATACACCACTCCAAAATTTTATGGAATGATATGGGTGATTTGGAAATTTGATGGTGATAATGTATTATTCACGTTTAGATCCTAATTTTATTCCATTATTTTGATTTATTGATAGGTATTTTCTTAATACATTGTTATATTTACTCAATTCATTTCATTAAAATTCTTCATAGATATAGGAATAGATATTTACTAATTCCCATAATTATGAATTAGAAATTTAATGTTTAACTTTTTTAAAGGAGATGGTTTCTTGTGATTAACTTTTTATTTCTTCAAATTAATAATTATGAATTTAGTAAAAGGTTAACTGATTATGGATATGAATATTATATAGAATTTATGATCATAGTCTTTCTTATTAAAAAAAATATTAATCTAGGGTGATGACGAAATATTTTTAAATGATCGGTAATTAATAAATTCAAAATAATGAAGTTGATTGATGATTATTAAAAGATATATTACAATTCCTTAGTATTGGTTTTGAGTGTTTTATATTGGATTTTAACAAAAGATTTACTATAGTGTTATCTTGTTTTACCCAAGAATGGTTAGTTGTAGTCTGAATCATTATATTATATTATATCTTATCTTCCACTACTAAAGTTAGTAAGGGTAAGGGATAATGATATTTGGACTGGGATTATAGGTGTTTTAGTATATCTATGCTATCAAGGATATTAATGGATACCTACTCCCCATACCCTGCTTTCTCTTCTAGATGTAAAGTGTATGAAGACATTTTATGGATAAGGGGGTGTTGTCGCCAAAATTCGGGACAAAGAGAAGTCCCCAAGACAGCCCCATGAACTGCCTCGTGAAGCCACTTTACGAAGTTCCCCCCAACACCATGGTCGTCGCGAAGCAAAGAAGGCAGGTGGCTCTGCGAACAGATTTGACATTCACGAGTCCGTCGTAAAGTAATGGAGGCGGAATGCTCCACGAACGAATTTAAATTTCACGATGCCGCCACGAAGCAAAGAGGCGGTATGCTCCACGAACCCATTTGACGTTTGCGACCTGCCGCGAAGCCACCCTACCCCTATTTAAACCGCGTGAGATCCACTCCGCGGTACCTCATGCCTATAAATACTGGGATCCCCCTGAGCTCTCGGGACAGAAAATCCAACCTTTCGGCTTCCCATCTCCTGAATCGTGAAGCAGTCTTCTTCACATTGAACCATGAGCTACACTAGGTAATTCTGCTTTGCGAAGTGCCTTCCCATTGTCTTGTTTTGATCCTCTCTTCCGAGAGTTATTCATTTCGTGAATCCCAAGGGATTTCTCAAAGGAATGGGATCCTCAAGGGGACCTGGTCGTCATGGAGAATTTATGCTTCATGAAACACCCTTCATGTATACATGATCTATATGCTAAGTCAGGGTCACTGTACTTCGCGAAGCACATTGCTTCCCAACACCTTTCTTCGCGAGGCACATTTGATCAGCGAGGATATGCTCCACGAGTGACCTTACACTTCACGAAGAACCTCTCATTTACACCTCCGCCCCATGATAAGGCTAAGGCACCCCACATTGTGAAGCACACCCCTTCGAAAGTGCCCTCCGCCATGCAGAGCAATAGAGCTCTACAAGGCCCGTACATATGGGCCCATTCCCTTGGAAAATCCTTTTCCCGTGCGACCCTCCAGGTTTTCATGATGTGACTTCAATGTCCCATGAATGATACCACCCGTTGCATTGCTTCACCGAATGGTTCTTCGCATAGGCATGCTAATGGATATTGCTTCTTCTCATAGCCATGCTAACGTGGTCACCTCGATGGTTCGCCCCATGGAACCCCCTCTTCACGGCCTTGCCGATGCCTTCCCTACTAGAAGGAGGATTGGGTACCGGCTATGTAAGTCCTAGGGGTGCAGAGCGAACCCCCGTCGTTCAAGATGCATGATGTTAAACTTCCAAGCGCCATAATACTCAAAACATGACGTTAAACTTTGAAATGTCCTCGTGCCTCGCACGTAGGGACCCCCCTCCTTGGAAATTCTCCATTCCCACTCGTCTCCACGGGGACAGAATCACCCCTCACATGGGATGATATCCCCCTTCTTGGAGTTGCATTTGTCCGCAGGGATGGCCATCCACCTTGGTGTAAGCCCCTAGATTTTCTTGCAGAAGGAAGCACCCCTTCTCCTCCTCACTTCCTCAGTGCCAAGTCCAGTGGGGGGAATGATAGGGAATGGGGCTCCTCCTTTTTTTGGTCCCGAGCCCCCCTCCCGCTGAGGTTTGTCTCCCTAGGGCCACCATCTCGGATTAAGTCCAAATCTCACTCTCCCTGGGCCGCTCCACATGTAAGCCCCACTCCACATCCCACAGACACACCTTTCGCGACGTGATCGTCGGGTTTCTTCCGCCTCTTTTTCTCACACCGAGAATGACTCATGTGGGCTTATAGTAAGCATAGACCATGACAAAACCCCCGTCCTGCATGACGTAAAACTATACACCCAAACTACATGTAATTTTTTCCATGTAAAGGAATTGTACGTAGGAAGCCTCCACGAGGTTCAAGACCATCATCCAACGGACCCCCAGTCCATCTTCACGTCGGTTACCCAACACACCACCAGGACTATGTGGACTTTGATCTGTGTCAAGGCATGTTTCATAGGAAACCTCCATGAGGTTCAAGCCCATCATCCATTAGACCCCCAGTCCATCTTCACATCAGTTCCCCGACACACCACCCGAACTATGTAGACTTTGAACCATGTCAAGACATGGTATGTAGGAAGCTTCCACGAGGTTCAAGCCCATCATCTATTGGACCCCTGGTCCATATTTATGTTGGTTCCCCGACACACCATCCCGAACTATGTTGCCTTTGATCCATGTCAAGGTATGGTACGTAAGAATCCTCCCTGAGGTTCAAGCCCTCCATCCACCTGGACTGAGGTCCTTATTAACAGCGGTTCCCAGATACAACATCCTGAACTACATGGTCTTCTATCCATGTCAAGGCATGGTACATTGGAAGCCTTAATAAGGTTCAATACCAACAACCATTGTCCCTGACCGCCACCGTGTTGGTTTGACAATCCCCTAACCCAAACTACATGGGAATTGATCCATGTCAAGGCATGGTATGTAGGAAGCGTCCACGAGGTTCAAGCCCATCATCCATCGGACCCCCAGTCCATCTTCACGTTGGTTCACCGACACGCCCTATTCTTTACTACGTAGTCTTTGATCCATGTCATGGAACGGTACATAGGAAGACTCCCTAATGTTCAATCCAACCACCCATTGGTCGCTCTGACCCCCTTTCACGTCAGTTCACCAACAGTTGGGCAGCCTAGAGTGTAAGCCCCACATCATCATGAGCTACGAGGACTTTGATCCAGGTCAAGGCATGTTACGTAGGAAGCCTCACAAGGTTCAATCCCACCACCAGGATGTTCCAACATCTTTCACGTCGGTTCGACCCCATCCAGCAGTAAGCCGTTGCGATCCCATACAATAATAAGTTGTTGTCAACCTCATTCGATGGTGAGCTGTCACCAGATGAACTACACAGACTTTGATTCCCTACCACAGGGATATGTAGGAAGTCTCTTCGAGGATCAAGCCCAAAACCATTGTCTATCCTGATTCTTACTCAGGTATCCACATCCCGGTGAGATCATGCGACCTCATTACCATCCACATCATTCGAGAAACCGCCCTCGTGCTGACCCCAAAATAGGTGTTCCCTCTAGGGGGGATTCCTCCTTCTAATCCACTCTAATCGGTTTTCCAATTAGTCTGATCCGTCTCCGCTAAACGTTAAACTTGTGGCATACCCTTTGTTAATCATAGGAAGGTGAGGAAGAACTCAGATACATGGCTATGGAATATGATTCCCCGTGTTCGATGTGGGATGCCTTGGGCTTCCGCGACCTCGAGTAGCCCTTAATAAGAGATAGAAGAGAGACACACCAATCCCTAGTGTCCAGACATGTCAGTGATTCCCCAACATGACTACTCCCCTAATAGAAGGTTTCTTCCTTGACTGGACCCCTTGGAATGTCTGGACAGAAGAAGCTTAATTAACTAGTGTCCATAAAGATATAGCGCCAAGAAGAGTTTCATGAACAACGTATTAAATCTAGGAGGGAGACCCGGACTAGGTGACGAGATCTAATGATGAATCCCTGTAAGGAATAACTGACATCCCATCATCCCGTTTCGATTAAGAAGAAAACATCCCTGAACAAGCAGTGAATGCCTCCTGCCATTGGAAAGCACGAATATAGCGTAACAAAAGCTGCGCCTGTCGCACTCAAGAACACGGACGTGCTCACCACAGCGAAAGCATCAGAAATAGAAATGTTGAACCCAACATGAAGTTATTCTCCTAAATGTGGAGATTAGTAACACTCACGGCATCCATGGATTGGCGTGTCACCAGATCTAGCTATTAGGCGCCAGGTACCACCATGAAAATAGTGGGCCTGGCGTTGAACTCACCAGAAGTTGGGGCAGTAGAATGTTGGGAATCCCGTTCCGCGACATTGTCAGCGTGGATCCCTCTTACCGGCCATGGAAGACGGAATGGCGTTGGGGAAATGGTTATTGATTTCTTTTCATAGCATTTTTAATGAGTTAATCTCCCTAATTCCTGGATTCTGGTTGCTGATATGGGAACGCGATCACTGCCCACCCGCCTACACATGGGTAGGGCCAACACTAGCACAGCCACTCCGCGTGGATCCACTGCTTCCGCAATGGCGTGTACGTCCAGGACCGTGGGGCGTCCATGCCCCATCTCCCCATCAGATGTAATCCAATGAAGGGTGATTAATCACCTTTTATGTCGTTAGGAGGAGGAGGGCATAATCCCAACCTAAGATATGGCATTCTGGACCTGGAGGCATCCAGGACCCACCGTCAACGCCGCCCCTGAGGGCCGTGCAGGGAGCCGCTGCTCCCCACCCCAACATTCAATTGTTTTGGATGACAGTCCCCAGAGCGATTTGATGACTCCCTGCCTTACACTGATGAGGTTGGTGACGTCCGGACCAGCCCAGTCAGAGTCCCAATCCAGGGGCTCCCATCAAGGTCCCCCTCCCTGCCGCATCAGCGCTGCCACCCAGGCTTGCAAGAAAAGCAGGTAGGCTATGCGCTTTCACCACCAACACCGGCTCACCTAACCAGATGATGGCGTCAGGAACGAGTTGAGGATGCCCGCGAAGGGGTGTCAACATTGACGACTATTGTGGCCCAAGCCGCCACCGAAGCATATCATCAAGTCCTTTCACACACTGAGCTGGGGCGCTCATACGACCAACTAAGATCGAGGCCCCAACCGCCCCACGGGCAGGCATGGTCGAGTCTCCGGGTCGCAGGCATGAGCCCAGGTCACCGTGAACCATCTTGAAGCGATGCCACCCCGTACGGAGGTCCTCCCCGTTCGACCACCACTAAGGGCATGGTTCTACCCAAATTTGAGGCTCGGCATGGAGGTTTTCCCCGTGCTACCCCCAATCCAAATGAAGTTCTTTCCCGTAGCAGTGATGTTTGGGGAAGAGGCCTCTCCCGTTCCCATCACACTGGGTATGGAGCCCTTCCTGCTTCCCTTGACCATCGACAAGAAGATATTTCCCATTCAGTCTCTCTCCAATGTGGGGATCCTCCCTACGTCCTCCCCGCAGCTAGCGAAGGTCCTCCTCGCCCTGACAACCAGAGCAGTGAGGGACATCCTCTCTCCACCCGCACCAAGCATGGAGGTCCTCCCCATGCTCCCGAAAATTCCAGTGGAGGTTTCTCCCACTCAGGTTATATTCATGAACGTCCTCCCCATGTCCCCTTTGACATTTTTCCTGGTGCTTCTCGCACCCCGACTGTCTCAAGTGGAAACCCTCTCCACCTTGGCACCAGTGTGGCTGAAGGACCACATGTCAGAAAATGGCCCTATCCCGAGGAGCCACATAGGGGTAGGAGGGCGGGTCGTCACCACCACAAGAAAAATCCTGGGAAGGCCCGGGCCG
This sequence comes from Viscum album, assembly GCA_963277665.1. NCBI lineage: Eukaryota > Viridiplantae > Streptophyta > Magnoliopsida > Santalales > Viscaceae > Viscum > Viscum album. Next base: position 163,219 of record CAUJRU010001012.1, read on the forward strand.
AGATCAAACCAGTCCGCTTCTAAGACTCTAAAACAGGGTGTGACATAGCTCAGAAACCCTCTCCTCGCTCATCCGAATCAAGGGCCCGGGCATGGACGAGGTGCATCGGCTGGGTGCTACCAGAATATGAGGTCCAAAGGATCCACGCTTCCCTTAGCAGGTTAATCCAGGAGTATGAGAATCTATTGACCTCTTTGTTTATGGTCATGCAGTCACCACCATCATTTTCGAAAGCGCTTTCTTCCTCCACAAGAGATCACATATTGCTACTCTGGGGACCAATGTCGGGCGAATAGTAGCACGACCCACCGCTAGCAGCCCTCACTGCTGATCCTGGAACGATGACCGCTAGCCCATCCTATCGCGATGTATAGGCCAGGTTACTACACTCTTCGGAGGACAACCTGAGAATCGACGGCCAGTCTGCCCATTTACTGTATTCCCCACCGACTAATCTGTCATCCCAGTGGTCTGCCTCAGTACAGTTTCCAGTCCCTCAACCACCCCCAACTGGCGAGTTGGAAAATCATGTGCCAGAACTTGAATTTGATCTGAGGAGCTTTTGGAGCATCCTTGCAGTTGACCACTTCCCCGAGAAGTTTGGTCCCACAGAAGCGCGAGATTTCTGCATTCCCAAATCCATCACCCGATAGGAAGTTGAGTTTCTCTGATACACCCTCTGGGTGACGCATTTCAGTCTCCATCATTAGTGAATTGTATATCGAAGGAGCCAAGTGCATTTTGAAGACATCAGCAAGGAGTTTCGTCTAGTCGATCTGGCCACACTCCCGGTGGCCCAGCGCCCCGAGTCCCCAGGTCATCGTGAGGCCCTCCAACAAAAATGAGTTTAGAGTATTAAGGTACTCTGCATAATTATCAAGGATTCAACCCCCCACATGCAAGTCTGTGGCTGGGGGAAGTATGATTCCATTTTCTTCAGCCCTACTCGATGGCATCCCGACTCGCTATGTGATATTGAGGGCATGCCCCCAGGAAGGGTCATAGTCAACATAGCCGACATCATGGACAAGGAAGAAGAGCTGGAGTTTCTCGATGGAGACATACCCCCTAAGGGTGTTCCACCACTGTTAATCCCATCATAGAGGATTAATCATCAGTAGAGGAACCTCCTAGGTCTCCCTGTTCCCACCGAGGCGTTGGTACTCATTCGGAATGCCAATAACAAAAAAGAGCACGTCAGAGTAGTCAAGAACTCTGACCCATCTACCTCAGTGTAGAAGAAAGTGTAGGACCCCTAAAAGGCCGCGTTATGCTAGAAACATGCTGAGAAAAAGAGGTTGGTCGACGAACTCTTTGTTGAACGCGCTGTAGAGAGATGACCTAACTATGGTGATCCTAGGCTGGGGTAGAAGGGGGAAGAACAACTTCCCCTCTGTGAGATGCCTCCAGGAAAACCTAATCATACCACTCCCATGGACAGGGATGAAGACATAAATCATGGAAAGAGGTCTCAGTATGTCTCACCAAACCCTCTCGAGCGGAATGATAATCTGAGGAATCCGGTCTGTGTTCCCCAGCTACCCTACAGGCAGCTCCCCTAGACGCTCCACGAGCCGCTGAGCCAGTCTACCATGTTGAAGATCCCGACAATGCACTCGTGGTTAGGGATCCCCGTCAAGATAGGGACCTCAGCTCGAATGATCCTATGGTGGCACTCATAGACCATCTTAAGGAATTGGAGACGCGGCAGGTGGCAATACCACCAGATGGCAAGCCATACCCGGCATGGGTGGGTGATATGCCAGTACCTCCGGGTTTCGTAAATCCCACCCTCTCCCCCTTTCATGGGATAGGGGAACCTCCATAGCATCTGGCCCACTTCAACTCAAGGTGTTGGTCTATATTGGGGACTCCAACACATCAGGAGGCCGCTAAGCTCTGCTGTTTTGTTCAAACACTGGAAGGGCTAGCGTTCGTCTAGTAAAACCAGCTCCTCATCGGATCCGTGACCAGCTGGGAGGACCTTCGCAGAAATATCTTCTACCAGTTCAGCTCTACCACCCGGAAGACTACCATGGCATTCCTCTTCAAGTGCAAAAAATTATTGATGAGCAAGTCACGGACATTATCGCCCGGTGGAAGGGGCTTACATACTCCCTTGACACGCCATTGACTCAAGAGTAATTACTGACGATGAGCGTGGGAAATTTCAAGACAGATCTAGTTCCCTCCCTGATTAATTAGAACTATCCTGGAGGGTTTCGAGACTTCTCGGATAAGGCCCAACACCTCAAAGATGCCCTGCAACAGGCCAAAGAGGCACGTCTGTTGCCCCCTGCAATCCCAACAAGGAGGGCTTCCAAAGCCAAGCCCACCGCGGTGGCCCAGATAGAGGCCACTAGGAAGCTAGAATTTCTACTAGAATAACTAGCTTCGTAGCCTCATATAGTCCCTCCACCTGAGGCACAGCCTCCGGCTCCGCGGAGTCCTCAGAATCGGCAGGCGCGTCGGCGTAATGAGCCGCCACTGCCCAGGCGGGACAATCTGGGTCCACCTCCTCAACAGGCCCCTCTGGCTCCTCGTAAGGGCCAGGAACCAAGGTATCCCTATCCAGAAAGAAGACATAAGACTTACTTGTTCAGTGAGAATCAGGTCCCCGGTTACTTCTGCAGTGCCTTAGAGCAGGAAATTGTTTGCTTGCCTTAGTGTAGAAGGCTGGCATAGACGAATCTCACCGATCACCCAAACTACTACCCCTATCATCAGATTCTAGGGAACACCCTAAATCAGTTATATTTATTTATCGACTGGCTCAAAGACTAGGTCGATGAAAACATAGTCATGTTAGGCCCGACCCCGTCACAAGTGTCAGGTGTCTTTGTGAGGTCAGAAAGCGGTAGCGACGACAAAGGTGAGTGGTAACAATTTCCCAACCACGGATCCCAGAAGTACGTTGACTGGATGGATCGTAAAATGGTCTCTCACACCCATGGTATCATTCGGGTGCGCCTGAATCAGCTGAAGCCTTCAGAATCTACAACCACCACCCTTGAATCATCATCTCAGCTGGCCTTTTCCTATAAGAGCAGGCATCTATGGCGCATGAAAGAGCAATGTGCCCCACCAATGACATCATCATCCCTCACTCTCGGTGACTTCATGCTCTCTGAGATAGGGATCCCTCCGAAAATTTGCCCAGTGCTGGATGATTCGTCAAGTGACAGTCATGGGTATGCTTCTGTTAACACTGTCGAGTTGGTAAACCCATATATGACTCCCGATGAGGGGGAACACCAGGAGAACCACCCAACGTCCCCAGCCGATGAAAACTTCGGTGAAGTCGTGGCTATGTGGTTCATTAGTTCACATTAGTTGGCACTTTCAGCAAGGTCGTGCACGTAACGCCCCAACCCTAGTAACCCAGAGTCGGTGCATTATTTTAATACATTGGCATGATTACAAGGAATAAAGTCTCGAAAGACCGATTAGTTTAGCAGTCATGGAAAATAGATTACATACATGAATGTTACATTACACTCCATAACATACAAAACAACATAAATGATCCTTTATGAATACCATTATTCCATTGTCTTAACCCTTCTTATCAATCACAATATACTTCTTTGAATACTGGGAAAAATAAATCATTGAAAGGGGTGATCTCAAATGCTCCGTAAGGGTAAGCAATACAGCAGAAACATTTATAAATAAGCATAAAAATTTAAGGCAATGTATAACTAAAAAAATCATTTTAAACTTGAACTTCAACATAGTATGGCAAAAATAAAATGAAATAATTCCATTTACTTATTCACATGGATATTCTAGTAATCGAATAATCACATGCAATATCAATAACCACTTTCATAATAATGGAATGCATAATGCCAGACTATCGTAACCACATAGCCAAAGCCTTGTGCCAAGACTACAAATAATATTTTGTCAAGGCCTTGTGCCAAGACACCAGTTTGTCTCATGAGACCTACCGATGCAATTTTTTTAGAATATACTTACGTTTAAAATTGTTAAAATACACTTCAGTGTTTTTCTGAATGCATTATGCAATCTTCTGAAAACAAAATAACTAATTTTGAGACTGCTCGACTAATTACAAGCCATGATGGGTCCACTCCCAATCCCTTCCTGTCTACCAAACTCGAGAGTCAGGTTTTCTGAAAACATTTTTAATCTTGCATTAAATACGTATACATTTGCACTAGATTTTCATATATTTGAGAGAAATATCTCTTTTTTGAAATTATTTAAAAATCACATAATTATAAAGAAAAAAAATATTTTGAAAATATCTTTATAAGCTTGTGAGGGAATCGTCAACGATTTTATAACGGCGGAAAATAGCCGCACCCGCCGTATAAGTTAAAAAAACATTCTTACCTTAATTTTGTCGAAAAGGTTAAAAAGGACCTTGTTTTGAAAATAACAGTAATATTCCTTTATAAACCACTTATAAAAGTCAAAAAGGGTATAAATGAATTTAACTCATATTCTAGTATATAGTAAAAATGTTTTGGAATACATTTTTAAGAAACATGGATGTGGATGATAAAGAGATCCCAGTAGATTATTATGTATAAACAACCTCGGATAATGAAGAGATTGTGAAATAAACCTTACCTTGTACTTTTCCTTGGTTGGGGTAGGTTAACCTCCTGTATAATGGTGAAATAATTTTCATTAAATGATACAATAATCATATACATTAATATGATATCATATATGATCTTTTAACATTGATTTGTTAATAATATCTTAGTAATATCGTTGTTTCGGGTGTTAACTTGCTCATTTTATTTTATATGTTTTGTTACGTAAGCCATGTTTGTAATGTATAGGTTGTATATTATTAATATCCAGAATGATATCAAGTCCTTAGATACTATTATTAATAATAAAATGAGAATTATACTTGAATGGATACCATGGAGAATGAATCTCATCGCGTTCGTGGAGACGGTAGTCCGTACGTACACACGAGCGACAATATCATTCTTTTGAAATTAAAATAATATATAAATGGTTGTTATATCATATATACAGAATCATTAAAATGTAATATTTATTATTTAAATGAGTTACATATCATTGTTATACCCATCCAAATAATAATATATTGAATAACAATTACACCACGACGTGGAGACGATAAGCCGTACGTACACACGTATGGTGACATGTTATTCAAAGGGTGGATAGAATAATGAATATGGTTGTACCATATTTATAATAACATCACAATATATATATGATACTGGAGTTATTATTTTAGAATGGTAACAACAAAGGAAGAAGAAGTGGAAGAAGAAAGGAACCTGGAAAAAGGTGGTGAAATCATTACCTCTTCTTCGGGTTCTTCCTTTTGATTTGATCAAAAGGGCTCCTTAGGATGGATTTCTGATCAAACTAAGGCTTCTAGGTTGTAGTGAGGTATGTTATGAGAGTATTTGGGTAGAGTTTGGCCGATCCAAAAGGCTTTGAAGGTGTGAAGAAATGAGAAGGAGGAGTGCCCTTTTATAAGAGGGGTGAGGGGCACCTTTGGAAAAGCAAGAAATATTAATTTATAATAAATTCATATTCGGTTTCTAATGGCTCCAAAGTTGATTATTTAAATTTTAAGGTGGGTATAGGTCAAAAACCACTCAACCAATATAATTTAGACAAGTTTGGGTCATTATAATAACCTTGTCTTTAAGTATTAACTCTACGTTAATTAGTTTCACTTTTACAATGTCTCTATGTATTTTTATATTATATGGTTAATAAACATACCATATACATCCAAGATACCCCCAAGTGGTCCATTAATGATACACCTATCATAATATAAGTATCTTGTCTGAACCTTATATTTTTAGGAATTTAATATCAATAAATAATATAATATTTGTTTTAAAAACTCTTTTATGTCAATTTTGACACTATTCAATATTTGATTTTTGTGAAACTCATAACAGAATTATTACTTCAAAAAAAGTCCATTAACACCATCATAATATTCCATATTATCCTATAAAATTAGTTTAATTCATTAAAAGTCTCAAATTATATTTATTTGGGTATTTATAATATCAATTGTTTTAATTTGTCACTATTATGGTAATTACTTTATCATCATTGTGTCATAAATAAATTAAATTATTTAATATATAAAAATTATAAATAAAATATCATCATGTAGGAAATCGTTTTATCTTTATAATTAATATTTATAGTCTAAAATTCAACATATATAACTCTATGTAAGAATTTGTTTTCTAAAATATATATACTTATGTCATTTTTGTACTTATTTTAACTTAATTAAAATAAAGTGTCCCTATCACCTACAAGTGGCTCCATGGGGTCCCAAAATCAACCCAAAGATGCCTATGGTCGAACATGTATCATCAAATAAGTCTAGGACACGTTTTAGGGTAATTTAGTATTATTATAATATTATTTTTTAACCCTTATTTACCGGATTTACCCTTAACCATGGTAAATAAAATATTTACCGTAGTAATTATTCAAAATGTCTAAAAATAAAAGTTACCTATTTACACAATTTGAACATCATGATTACAAATATAGAATCCATTTTTCCAAATTCAAAACACAGAAGTAGAAGAAATTAATATAAAATTAATTCCCGTTGTTAAAACAAAAAGCGTGTTTTTAAGAGATAATAACTATCAAAAGATTGACACTTGTTTATGTCCGGTTTAATTGTAAAATAATGTCCAATGACCAAAATTATATTAAATGGTAAAAATATATTCTAAATATACTTTAAAACCACTCAAATTCATAATTTATCACTATTAATTATTTTGATTAAAAAAGTTGTTTTTAATTAAAATTTAGTAATTTTCACTATTCATTAAAATATTAAAGTTATCGGAAAAGTACCAAAATTTCACCTTAGGATAAATTTGATATTACGAATCCAAATATGATGTCCATTTTTAAAAAATAAAATTTCTATAATTTCAAAAAGTAGGTATTACTATTCATAACGGCTAGTTTGATCGGTTGTGGTGTGTGTTAAAACTCGAAGTTGCGTACAACACACGCTACTGTATTATTCAAAGGAAATCATACCGTGGAAGCTTGGGATGTTTTATTTTAAATTTTTGATGTACCCATTTAGTCAAAAAGTTTAAAATATTGTATTTAAAAAGGGTTCACTATTAAAGGTTGATAAAAGTGCAATACTGAAAATGATTTTTTTCTCATAATATGGATTCTAAAATTATAAGGATAATATAAAGTTTAAAATTTAGCTAATAAAATTCATAACCTCTTTTTAACGGATTGTTTGGTAAGTCATGGTGCGCTTGAACTCGGTGTTCGTGTAGTGTATGTTATTGAATTATTTTGATGAAATAACACACTATGAAATCTTGGGGTGTAACATTCTCCCCTCCTTCAATAAATTGCGTCCTCACAATTTGAAATTGTTATTCGAAAATAAAAGGTTGAAAATAAAAAATATCTTTGTGGGAAAACCCACATCGGAAATTGGGTTACTAAAATTTAGCCTTAAAATGAGGAAAAGAGAAATGAAAGGGTCACCACCAAATTATGATCTCGATTAGGAGAACATTGGTGGCAATTAGAGACATATAATTAGAGGGAAAACGTAAATATTTATAGGTATTGATTGAGGTCATCAATCACAAACAATTTTAAAATTGAGGTCCTTAAATTCATCAATCTATGATGATTTAAAATACCATCGATTCAACAAAAAATAAGGTATTATGATAACACATTTTTGACGTTTCAAAATATCTTTATTGAAATCCCACATCGAAAAATGAATTAATGAGGCCTCTATTTAAAATAAAGCGTGGAAAGTATGAAGATTACCGAAAATAACACATACTAGGGTTCCATGTAGGAAAATATGGATATGGAAGAGAAATCTAACCATCAATTATCTGATGGAGAGTGGTAGAGAACATGGCTATGAAAAGGCCAACAATCCCAAAGCCATAAATTAGTGACGATTTAAGGTACTATCTAGGAAAACATTTTTGTTCTAAGTTCCTTTTATTAATGTTGATGACTTTATTTATGATATTGGCTAAGATAATAAGGAGATATACTTACTTTATAATTATAGTTTTATCCATTAATAAATTTCTACCACAAACTCATCTTTTACTCTAAAAGATAATAGAACGTAAAAAAAATTCTATTTATACTATTCATACAGGGTTCCAAAATAAACGAATTTATAATTCATCTACCAGATCTTTAAAAAAAACAACATTATTTAATCCAGGACATCTCATGGGCCAGTGGTAGGTGATTCACCCTTGCCTCCCTTCGGTTGCGGGTTCAAGTCTCGAGGCCTTGTCGGACGTGACGGGTTGCTGCTCGACCTCCGGGTTGTCCTTTTATGGAAATCCAAAATAATCCAAACTAGAACTATCCAAAATACATCTGTCCAAACTCACAGTCCAAAATTTATAAGGAAGTTAAACATAATATATATCCTTTTTATCCCGTAATAGCATATGAATACCTTCATCATGTATTCTTTTAATACACTGAAACATCCTGAATTACCAAATTCCTTATTGATTACATTCATGCTACCTTATTCCATATAGAATGCTGGATATAATTCATCAATCCAAAAATGTTTTAAACCCCAACAATGATGGAATATACAAATCATTAATCAATTTCAAGGTAGTCAAAAATATCCAATATAATTTATCCAAATAAATCATGTATTATTCCAAAATCACTACCTCGGTATCAGAACTATATTATGGTTTATCATTCTCTCAACCATATATTTTTCAAAAATTTATCCTGCCATTGAGTCACTTTTCTTTGTTCCACACAATCTCAAGTCCTTAATGAAATAGTACTGCAGTACAATCCTTATATACTCCATAATTATTATAACAAGTACATTGTTGATACAACACTCAATTGACATAATCTACATAAGAACTCTAATCATTCCTCTTCATCTGTGGTAGTATCATAACTTGATTATTATCCAATAACATCATTTGTGACATGGTTTGATGACTGGGACATAGGTTCGCGTAGTGTCCAAACTCCTTGCAAATGAAGCATTGTACATTTGAAACCATTTTCTTACCCTTGCAGTGACGTACTTTGTGCCCTTTTCCTCCACACTTATAAAAAACTCCCATTCCTTTCAGACAAGTTCCAGGGTGTTTCTTCCCACAGTTATCACATATGGGAAAATTCTTCTTTTCCCTCTTCCCTTTATCCAACTTTTTCTCTTCCATCCTTTTCTTCTCTTGCTTCCCTTAAAATCCATAGGACTCAGTAAAATCTTTACTTATCTTATCACCACATGATATTATTTATTCATATGATGATAATACATGGGAGACTATTTCTCTTATAAATTCTGGCTTAAGACCATGAAAGATATGATCCTTCTTTCTCTTTGGATTATGTGCATTGCTGGAGTTATCGTTCCTTCTACTGGGCACCATTTCTAAACAATGGAATACACTAGATTAGTTTATGAATAACAATACCTAATCCCAAACATGTAAAACACATAACATAAATTAAATAGTTTATGGATATAATCCATAATCATAAAAATGTCTCCATTGAGGATGTATATACTCATAAACCCTTAATAATGGTTTGTAAAGAAAATGAGAATTATCCTAAGCATATCCCCCGGGAGTGTCGTAACCAAGAGTGCAGCAAGGCCCATTGTCGTGCACCAATTCCCGTTCGAGTCTAGCTCAAAGCGGTGTTTTCGGGTTTTACCCCTAGGTATATCTGTGCCAGAGCCGCCTCTACCTGCTCGTATCCACACAGGGATGTATTGCTCGGAAAACTCACAAAATCTCTACAATACCAAAATTCTAGGAAGTTCTTCTATACTAATCCTCAAGGTCCATCTTAGGTCTATGTGCTCTAATCAGAGTTTACCTAAATCTAGTTTCCAAGGTTTGTACTAAACATCCTCTGATACCAACTGTAACGCCCTGACCCTAGTAACCCAGAGTCGGTGCATTATTTTAATACATTGGCATGATTACAAGGAATAAAGTCTCGAAAGACCGATTAGTTTAGCAGTCTTGGAAAATATATTACATACATGAATGTTACATTACACTTCATAACATACAAAACAACATAAATAACCCTTTACTAATGTCATTATTCCCTTTTCTTAACCCTTCTTATCAATCACAATATACTTCTTGGAATCTAGGGAAAAATAAAACATTGAAAGGGGTGAGCTCAAATGCTCCGTAAGGGTAAGCAATATAGCGAAAACATTTATAAATAATCATAAACATTTAATTCAATGTATAACTAAAAAAATCCTTTTAAACTTGAACCTTCAACAAAGTATGGAAAAAATAAAATTAAATAATTCCATTTACTTATTAACATGGATATTCTAATAATAGAATAATCACATGCAATATCAATAACCACTTTTATAATGATCGAATGCATAATGCCAGACTATCATAACCACATAGCCAAGGCCTCGTTCGAATAATACAAATAAGATTCTGTCAAGGCCTTGTGCCAAGACACTAGTTTGTCTCATGAGACCTAACGATGCAATTTTTTTAGAAGATACTTACGTTTAAAATTGGTAAAATACACTCGAGTGTTTTTTTAAAAACATTATGCAAGCTTCTGAAAACAAAATAACTAATTTTGAGACTGCTCGACTAATTACAGGCCATGATGGGTCCACTCCCAATCCCTTCATGTCTACCAAACTCGAGAGTCAGGTTTTCTGAAAAACATTTTTAGTCTTGCGTTAAATACGTATACATTTGCACTGGATTTTCATATATTTGAGAGAAATATCTCTTTTTTGAAATTATTTAAAAATCACATAATTATAAAAAAACCTTATTTTGAAATTCTATTTATAATCTTGCGAGGGAATATTCAACGATTTTATAATGGCGGAAAATAGCCGCACCCGCCGTATAAGTTAAAGAAAACATTCTTACCTTAATTCTGTCGAAAAGGTTAAAAAGGACCTTGTTTTGAAAACGATGGAAATATTCCTTTATAAACCACTTATAAAAGTCAAAAAGGGAATAAATGACTTTAACTCATATTCTAGTATATAGTAAAAATGTTTTGAAATACATTTTTAAGAAACATGGATGTGGATGATAAAGAGATCCCAGTAGATTATTACATATAAACAACCTCAGATAATGAAGAGATTGTGAAATAACCCTTACCTTGTACTTTTCCATGGTTGGGGTAGGTTAACCTCCTGTATAATGGTGAAATAATTTTTATTAAATGATACAGGAATCATATACATTAATATGATATCATATATGAACTTTTAACATTGATTTGTTAATAATATCTTAGTATTATCGTTGTTTTGGGTGTTAACTTACTCGTTTTATTTTATATGTTTTGTTACGTAAGCCTTGTTTTTAATGGATAGGTTGTATATTATTCATATCCAGAATGATATCAAGTCCTTAGATACTATTATTAATCATAAAATGAGAATTATACTTGAATGGATACGATGGAGAATAAATCTCATCACGTTTGTGGAGACGGTAGTCCGTACGTACGCACGAGCGACAATATCATTCTTTTGATATTAAAATAATATATAAATGGTTGTTATATCATATATACAGAATCATTAACATGTTATATTTATTATTTACATGAGTTACATATCATTGTTATACCCATCCAAATAATAATATATTGAATAACAATTACACCACGACGTGGAGACGATAAGCCGTACGTACACACGTATGGTGACATGTTATCAAAAGGTGGTTAGAATACTGAATATGGTTGTACCATATTTATAATAACATCACAGTATATATATGATACTAGATTTATTATTTTAGAATGGTAACAACAAAGGAAGAAGAAGTGGAAGAAGAAAGGAACTTGGAAAAAGGTGGTGAAATCATTACCTCTTCTTCGGGTTCTTCCTTTTGATTTGATCAAAAGGGCTCCTTAGGATGGATTTATGATCAAACTAAGGCTTCTAGGTTGTAGTGAGGGATGTTGTGAGAGTATTTGGGCAGAGGTTTGCCGAACCAAAAGTCTTTGAAGGTGTGAAGAATTGAGAAGGAGGAGTGTCCTTTTATAAGAGGGGTGAGGGGCACCTTTGGAAAAGCAAGAAATATTAATTTATAATAAATTCATATTCGGTTTCTAATGGCTCCAAAGTTGATTATTTAAATTTTAAGGTGGTTATATGTCGAAAACCACTCAACCAATAGAATTTAGACAGGTTTGGGTCATTATATTAACCTTGTCTTTAAGTATTAACTCTACGTTAATTAGTTTCACTTTTACAATGTCTCTTTGTATTTTTATATTATATGGTTAACAAACTTACCATATACATCAAAGAGACCCCCAAGTTGTCCATTAATAATACACCTATCATGATATAAGTCTCTTGGCCAAACTTTAGATTTTTAGGAATTTAATATCAATTAATAATAAAATATTTGTTTTAAAAACTCTTTTATGTCAATTTTGACACTATTCAATAGTTGATTTTTGTGAAACTCATAACAGAATGATTACTTAGAAAAAAGTCCATTAACTCCATCCTAATATTCCATATTATCCTAGAAAATTATTTTAATTCATTATAAGTCTCAAATTATATTTATTTGGGTATTTATAATATCAATTTATTTAATTTTTCACTATTATGGTAATTACTACATCATCATTGTGTCATAAATAAATTAAATTATTTAATCTCTAAAAATTATAAATAAAATATCAACATGTATTAAATCGTTTTATCTTTATAATTAATATTTATAGTCGAAAATTCAACATATCTAACCCTCTGTAAGAATTTTTTTTCTAAAAGATATATACTTATGTCATTTTTGTACTTATTTTAACTTAATTAAAATAAAGTGTCCCTATCACCTACAAGTGGCTCCATGGGGTCCCAAAATTGACCCAAAGATTCCTATGGTCGAACATGTATAAACCAATATGGCTAGGACATGTTTTAGGGTAATTTAGTATTATTATAATATTATTTTTTAACCCTTATTTACCGGATTTACCCTTAACCATGGTAAATAAAATATTTACCGCAGTAATTATTCAAAATGTCTATAAATAAAAGTAACCTATTTACACAATTTGATAATCCTGATTCCAAATATGGAATCGATTTTTCCAAATTCAAAACACAGAAGTGGAATAAATTAATTTAAAATTAATTCCCGTTGTTAAAACAAAAATCGTGTTTTTAAGAGATAATAACTATCAAAAGATTGACACTTGTTTATGTCCGGTTTAATTGTAAAATTATGTCCAATGACCAAAATTATATTGAATGGTAAAAATATATTCTAAATATACCTTAAAACCACTCAAATTCATAATTTATTACTATTAATTATTTTGATTAAAAAAGTTGTTTTTAATTAAAATTTAGTAATTTTCACTACTCATCAAAATATTAAAGTTATCGGAAAAGTACCAAAATTTCACCTTAGGCTAAATTCGATATTAATAATCCAAAAAAGAATTCCATTTTTTAAAAATAAAATATATATAATTTTAAAAAGTAGATATTATTATTCATAATGACTAGTTTGATCAGTTGTGGTGGGTGTTAAAACTCGAAGTTGCGTACAACGCACGCTACTGTATTATTCGAAGGAAAGCGTATCGTGGAAGCTTGGGATGTTTTATTTTAAATTTCTGATGTCCCCATTTAGTAAAAAAGTTTAAAATATTGTATTTAAAAAGGGTTCACTATTAAAAGTTGATAAAAGTGCAATACTGAAAATGAATTTGTTCTCATAATATGGATTCTAAAATTATAAGGATTATATAAAGTTTAAAATTTAGTTAATACTATTCATAACCTCTTTTGAATGGCTTGTTTGGTAAGTCATGGTGCGCTTGAACTCGGTGTTCGTGTAGTGAAAGTTATTGAATTATTTTGAAGAAATAACACACTATGAAATCTTGGGGTGTTACAGTGCATGTGGCTGAGACCAGATAGCAAGGCCAGCGCAGAGCTCATCATTTGCAGCCTTTTCAACCTGTGTCGTTAAGAAGGCCTCCACCACCGTTTGTGCTGCTCGATCAGGTAGAGCCACTTCTGTCGTACCATGACTAGCTTCACCCTACTACGGTTCGACCACAGTCTTCCGAACCTCATCCTGCAGCTACTCTTCAGTCTTCAACTAGTGTACGGTGAGATATTCCCAACACCAGCCAGCCGCCGGTCCAGTCGAAAGCCTCGCTGGGATTCTGATGAGATGCTTGAGAACATCATACTCCTATGCCAGGTGTGAACTTCTGCTGCAGGTCATCAGATATGCGTGAGGCCCTCACTGAGGCTTTAAGAAGCCCCCTCTATTTTGAGATGGAGGTAGCAGCTACAGAACCCTTTCATTCTGAAGCAGTTGAGACTACCAAATTCCAGGCCATCATTTCATTCTCCGGAGAGGATGAAGGTTCTCCCATATAGGGGAACATCCGCCAATAATATATCACCATCCAATTTAACGGTGTGGATGTTCGTCGCTATCTCATTGACACTGGCTTCAGGATCAACCTTAACCCGACGCGGACGCTGCGAAAGATGGGGTTATATGAAGATGACCTAACTCCCTCTGATTTAAGGATCTAGGGATATGATAGAATAGAGGAGACCCCGGTTTGAAAGATCTGTTTGAAGAACCATTTCGGTGGTCTAGTTGCCAGTACTGAATTTATGGTCGTCTCCCAGGACGCCACATATAATGAATTGATGGGCAGACCATGTCTTTATATACACGCGACAGTCCCCTCATCGTATCACCAATGCCTCAAGTACTCCCTTAATGGTCGATTAGGCATACTCCAAGGTGATGATTCACCATTATTCTATTTTGAAGCCCGTTATCTGGATGCTGAACATCAAAAGAGTAATGATATACAGATTATGGCAAGTGATGTTGTGCCTACCCCGGTCATAAGTGACCCATGGGTAGGTCTGGATGATGCATACATCATCCCAATCCATCAATTGCAGGCCACGAACCCCGACATGGGGCATTGATTTGTTGTCTCTGGTACAAGATGAAGGCATATTCCCAAGTCCAAGAGACGGTGGAAAATAACCTCGTACTCTTAAACAAACCGGGCTTAGGTGATCCTGGAACCTTTTACTCCAGTACAGTATCGTGACGTCTATACCATGGAAATGACAGTACATCATACATGTCTATTCTGCTTGGCTTAAATTAACATGCTTTACCTGACGTGCCACTATTGATTTCATGTAATCAAGCATGGCCCCTTGGGCCAAAGGCCAGATGGGATTTGATCGACTGCCTTCATCGCCATGGTCTCAGTGGCGTGTGAATCTCCTAACGCGTTGTCTACTACTGTCAAGGCTGGTAGCAGACTCCCGTCAGGTTCCTCCAAACAAGGGGAAGCCTCAACCGCTAGGAATCCCTCCTCTGTAAGTGAAGAAGAGGATTTGGAGGTTTCTCCATCCACCTTTGAAGACAGTGTCTCTACCATGGTCGATGAACTAGTACAGAAGAACCTTGGTAGTGAGGCAGATCCGAGACAGTCATTGATCAATGCTGCCACGTCCCTTGAGGGGCAGCAGCAGTATGTGTACTTCCTTAAACAAAATCATTACATGTTTTCCTGAAGTTACGACAAGATTCCAAGACTAGATCCACAGGTAGCCATCCACCTCCTCGGTCTTCTGAAAAACCATTGCGGGTTCAAAAACCCTCTCAGAAAGATGCACCCTTCTCATGGTGTCATGGTTGTGGCCGAGGTTGACAAGCTCATCAGATCCAACTTCGTCAGAGAGGTCTAGTACCCCATGTGGCTAGCCAGCATCATGCTAGTCAGAAAGAAGAACGGATAGATCAGAGTCTGTATCGACTTCCGAGATCTCAACCATCATTGTCCGAAGAATGATTTTCCCCATAAAGTGACAAAATTGTTGATCGATTCTACGACCAGGTTCTAAGACCTCTCCATCATGGATGGTTACTCTATATATAATCAGATCTGGATGACCCTAGAGGATAGGGATTGCACGACTTTCAGGTCTCCCCAAGGTACTTTCGGTTACCAGGTTATTCCCTTCGGCCTGAAGAATGCAGGTGCCACCTATCAGCGGGGCATTCATCGCATATTCAAGCCAATCCTCGATACATTGGTGGAGTTCTATGTGTATGATCTGGTGGTCAAATATCACCGGTCCCAGGACCATCTCAAGGACCTTGAGAAACTCTCTGGCTTCCTTTGTTCCCACCCCTTGAAGATGAACCCATTGAAGTGTGCATTTGGGGTCACTTCCGGGATGTTTCTTGGATTTTTTGTCTGGTACCGATGCATCAAGATCGACCCAGAGAAGATCAAGGTGATCATCCATATGCCTCCTCTATGAATTATCTGAGAGCATCAAGATTTTCAAGGCCACTTAGCTTACATACACTGATTCATTACGAATATGGCTGGAAAGTGTAAGAACTTTTCTCGGCTAATGAAGAAAGGCTCTACCTAAAAATGGGACGAAGAGTGCCATGCTACCATCGAAGAAATCAAGCAGTATCTTCTCCAGCCTCCAGTTCTGATTCCACCAGTCTCCGAAAAGCCGATGATTCTTTATGTCACTACCCTGTACCAATTGCTTGGTTCCCTTCACGCCCAGAAGAACAACGAGGAGACATAGAACAATATCTACTACCTCAGTCGCATGATCCTAGATATGGAGACCATATACTCCCCCATCGAGAGGAGCTTCCTTGCACTCGAATTTTCATTACAGAAATTGCGATATTACCTGTAGCACCATGAGGTACAGCTGGTCACTCGAGTAGACCCATTGAAATATATTTTGAACTGCCCCATGTTGACTGGCCGACTAGCGTGGTGGTCAGTGATCCTCAAATAGTTTGATATTGGGTTCGTGCCTTAGAAGGCTATTAAGGTGAAGGAATTGGCTGACTTTCTAGCTTCCCATCCAACCTCTGCGGACCAGTCCCTGGACATGGATTTTCATCATGAGGCAATCCTCTCAGTACATCAAGATGTCCCATGTTGGCAGATGCATTTTAATGGGGCCTCCTGAAGCCCTACCGGTAGGAGGCTCAATTCTGGGTATTGTATTTATCACCCCGACGCAAGCCATCCTGCCATACACATTCCTGTTGTTAGAAGGATGCACCAACAACTTGGCAGAGTATCAGGCTCTTATCACTGGCCTCGAGCTGGCTATCGAGGGTGTTGTGCCCCATTTTCATGTGAAAGGGGATTCTGAGCTAGTCATAATGCATTTCAACAGCGACTATGTTGTCAGAAATCTAGAGGCGACACCATTGTAGGAGCGCATCCTACATCTAATGGCTCAGTTATATCTCCGACCTGAGGTTACCCATGTCCCTCGGTCATAGAATGGTCGATCAGATGCTTTGGCCAACTTAGCTATGTCACTTGTAGAGCCTGAACAAGATGATTTGATTATACATGTGGCCCACTGGAGATTCATTTCCCTCGTCACCCTAGAGGATAACGACGACCAATGAGTAACAATTTAACCACCAGATCCTCCACTATAGGACCGCTAGGATCTTCAGATACAATGGTTGAAGTGACTCCCTACTAGAGATCCCCTTTTGTCGAGTAACTCCAAAATGTTTGTCTCCCAGCTAATCGGGCCGAGAGCGAGTGAATCCGACACCGCACGCTGTAGTTTACCCTCCAGATTGGTCTCATTCTTGAGCAGATACCCTACAAGCATGGTTTCGATGGTGTTCTCGTCCTTTTCATTCTAGGAGTCGAGATTCAACATGACATGTAATTGGTTCATGTCGGTTCCTGTGGTTCCCACCAGGCTATGCCGAAGCTGTCCCATCAAATCCAAAGACTAGGATACTTTTGGCCCTCTATGATTTTTTGATTGTATTAAGTTCTCCAAGAGATGTCATGTGTGCCATGTTAATGCTAACATCCTACATCGGCCACTAGAACCTCTCCAATCCACCAAGTATTCTTGTCCATTTGAGGTATGGGGGATCGATGTCGTAGGACCAT
Organism: Viscum album; assembly: GCA_963277665.1. Taxonomy (NCBI): domain Eukaryota; kingdom Viridiplantae; phylum Streptophyta; class Magnoliopsida; order Santalales; family Viscaceae; genus Viscum; species Viscum album. The sequence continues at coordinate 181,270 of CAUJRU010001012.1, forward strand.
ACCCACCGGCGATAGCTCACCCGTGCAGGTTCATCCTGACCACCACATATTTATTTTTCAAGTGGATAGAACCAGTTCCCCCCAAGGATGTCAAGGCCCATTCCATCATTGAATTCATGATCTCCAATATCGTCCATCAGTTTGGAATCCCTAACACTGTCCTCACCGATAATGGCACCAACTTCCGAGCAGCTGAGGTGAAGAAATTGTACGCCATGTACAATATTCATTCGATCCAGACCTCCCACTATCATGTGCTGGAAAATGAGCAGATCGAGGAATTAAACATAACCTTCTCTAGCATTGTGCATAAAATGGTTGGTCAGAATAAGAATACTTGGATGGACAAGCTCCCCAATTCCCTCTAGGATTATCAGACAACGACCCAAAATTCCACCCAAGTGACAACGTATTCCCTAGTGTACAGAACCAAGGCCATCTTTCCCATCGAGGTTCAATTTCCCTCATTTCACATAGTAGTCTACGACCAGAAAGCACCATGTAAAGTGGCTGAAATCCATCTAGTTAAATTGGTAGCACTTGACGATAACATTCTATGTGCCCTTCACAATATGGAAAGGAATTAGAATAATATGTCTAGGGCCTTTAACAAGAACGTTTTCTTCCGCCCTTTTTTGCAAGGAAACCTAGTATTGGCCCTCTGAGCGCCAATGATCCCATGCAGGAAACAACCCATGTTGGAGCCCAAATGGGAAGGAACTTACATAGTCCACAAGGTTTAGCCCAATGGAGCATACTCTTTGGTCACCATGGATGGTGAGCGTATAAATCCTCCGTCCAATGCCAAATTCCTCATGAAATACTTTTCGTGAGCCCTATGGTCCTGCATGACCTAAAACTGGATCGTCCTACATGACCTTAAACTGCACGTCGGCCCTGCATGACCTTAAATTGTCTAGTCCTTCATGAATTTAAACTGCACATCATCTAGCATGACGTTAAACTGCATCTCGAGAACTACATATTTCTTGATTCCTATCCTCATGGGATATGTAGGAATGCTCAGACACATTGTTTTGAGCCCAGTCCCAAACTCTTCTCTTTGACTATCCCCCTAGGTATAGCTTTCTAGGAGGATCCTTGAATGATAAGGTGTAGGCTCCCTTATCCCCACTCATATAAGGATTATAACGGTCACACCGTGTGCCCACTACCGTTCATCTATCTTCCCACGTCCTCACCGAACAATGTTATACTGCATGGCCTTCAAGAACTATGTATGGCTTGATTACCATCCTAATGGGATACATAGGATCTCCAAGACATTTCGTTTGTTGGCCCAACCCAAATGCTAGATTCTACCCCCTAGGTCAATACATATGGAAAGGGTGCAAACTATTGCCCCAATTCTCATCGAGCTAATCTCGATCCAGCCGTCATGGCCCTAAACTGCACGTCGGTCCTGCATGACCTTAAACTGTCTAGTCCTTCATGACTTTAAACTGCGCATCATCCAGCATGACGTTAAACTGCATCTCGAGAACTACATATGTCTTGATTCCTATCCTCATGGGATATGTAGGAATGCTCAGACACCTCGTTTTGAGCCCAGCCCCAAACTCTTCTCTTTGACTATCCCCCCTAGGTATAGCTTTCTAGGTGGATCCTTGAATGATAAGGTGTAGGCTTTCTTATCGCCACTCATAGAAGGATTATAACGGGCACACCGCATGCCCACTACCATTCTTCTATCTTCCCACATCCTCACCGAACAATGTTATACTGCATGGCCTTCAAGAACTAGGTATGGCATGATTACCATCCTAATGGGATACAAAGGATCGCCAAGACATTTCGTTTGTTGGCCCATCCCAAACGCTAGAATCTACCCCCTGGGTCAATACGTATGGAAAGGGTGCAAACTATTGCCCCAATTCTCATCGAGCTAATCTCAATCTAGCCATGTGTCCTACTCCGTAGATATGTTTTCCTGTTTTAGAGATGGGTAGAGCTATGCTTCACCCGCACCTTGACTGGGATTCTATCACCTTCCCCATCTGGAAGGGTCCCTGAATGGTATTGATGCAGGGCCTAAGGGCTCTCTCACCACTTTGGGCCAATTCCCTCGAGGACGTCGAGCATCATGCCGATAAAAGTCCCACATTTTGAATATGGTCAACGGTTGATGTTCATTTGTTGCTCCCATTTTAGGTCTCTATAGGGACACTATATTTCGAACACAGTCTACACTTGTCATAGATCGTTAGGGCCACCCCAGGATGTCCCAAACATTGAGTGTAGTTGTTCATTCTACCCCGTTGTATCTCCATGTGATGAACTTCCTCCGGGCGATGCCACCTATCGGGCCCCTCGGCCTTTTCGGGCGCACTTCTCGGGTTCTCTTATGGGAGTGTACAGTGAGGTATGGGATTATGTCCTCATTAACATAGGGTTATTCATATTTCTGTACAACTCCCTTTTTTGGGTTATCCTACTCCCCTCATCGTCCTCACTGTAAGATGCTAAACTGCAAGATGGTCAGGCCTTCCCGACCGAGGCCCAGCCTCAGCCCTCTTGGCCTTTTCAGGCCTCGACCCGGGTTTTCTCTTAGGGGAGTGTACGGTGTGGTGCGGTATTATGTCCTCATTCACGTAGTTTTTCTCACCGAGCCATAGACAACCCCAAATGAGACACCTTAGCCATCCTGACCGAGGCCCAGCCTCTGGCCCCTTGGCCATTTCAGGCCCACTGCCCAGATTCACTCTTTTGGGAGTGTGCAGTGTGATAAGGGATTATGTCCTCATTCACATTGGGACACTCATCGTGCCTTACACCCCCCACCGTTGGAGTATCTTACCCCTAGATATATTGAGGAACTATGTGTGTCTTGATTCCCATCCTCATGTGATACGTAGGACCGCCCGAATGTCTAGACTGCAGGTCCATCCCCATCTCACCTTGGCCCCTTGGCCTACCCTTCCCCGGAGAGGAGAGTATATGGTGTGGCATGGGATTATGTCCTCATTCATGTCATTCTTGTAATGACCACTCCATGTGGCTCTTCCTCCGAAAAGCACTCGTCGCCCCTTTTCGGTGATTCATTAATGTGCCTAAGGGTACTGTAGTTTAGTACCTTGAATGTCAGACTCTTCCTGGACATGCTTCCTCCTACTTTTCAGGTTTGTGTTCCCCTTAATTAGGAATTCAATCACCTCTCATACTTGAAGGGACCCCCGAGTGGCATGGATGTTAGGCCTAACGGCTCTCCTACCACTTCGTCCCAACACCCCTGAGGGTTTCAGTCAACAAGCCGATACAAATCCCGTGTTGCGAATATGTTTAGCGGTCGATGCTCATTTATTGACCCACTTCAGGGTAACATGATATGGGTAATTTGTTTCGAACATGGTCAATAGTTATCCTTCATCGCCATGCCATTCTCAATAAGCCTGAAATGTAGACTACATGATTAACATTCTTCTCCAACTTCTCATGTCCAAGTAGAACTTCAAAACTCTTGGTATTATTCCTCAGTGCACATTCACACGTTATAAGGACCAATGCAGCAATAGGGGCGTCATTCGAGGATCCGCACTGATTTTACATTAGTGGGTGTCCCAAGTATTGAAAAAGACATCTACCTACCTTTTTCCCACAACGAGTTTAGCCCACGTGGGCTTAGGGATCGGGTTGAGTTCTGCATTTAGTTGGAGGGTTTTCACCCCATCTATGGTCTGTGCTCTATGATCATAAACTAAGATCTCATCCTTAACTACGTATGGCTTGATTCCCATTCGCATGGGATACGTAGGACCGCCCGAGCATCTTGTCTTCGGGTCCAGCCCTAAGAATCTGAAATCCTACCCTTTATTTCAGCCCCGTGGCCTGAACACTCCAAGAAACCTATGGCGTTGCGTGTACCCCAAGGGTCCTCACCCATGTCGAGCTTTGAAAGGACTATACCATGTGCCTCCCATGTTTCCTATCATCAATGGTCCGAGCTCTAAGAACATAAAGTAAGATCTCATCTAGAACTACTTATGGCTTGATTCCCATTCTTATGGGATGCGTAAGACTACCCAAATGTCTCATTTTTGAGTCCAGCTCATTGGGGAGCAAGTTCCTCATCCTCATTTTCCCTCTTACCTCTATGTAGGCCCCTTGTCCTAAGGTACCCCTATCGGAATTGCGTATGGTGTGATACCAGACCATGTCCCCATTCATGTTGGGGATGTTTTATTGCACCACACACATTCCCTGCCTAGCATCGTCCCAGCTTCGTCTGCACTGCATAATGTTAAAATGCATGTTTGGTCCTATAACATGACCCTAAAATGTGATATTATCATCTTGGCCGCATGAAAAAAATGACACTGCATTGTGATGACCCCAACATAGAGGAAATCACGTTGGGTATCAGTTATTTACCATACCATTTGTCAATTCCTGTATACGGCTTGATTCTTGTGGTGACGCAAGGGCCTTCTACCCAAGGCATGTCTCTTCACAAAAAAACACTAAACTTAAAGGGAAAAAATGTTTTATCAAATACCTCTTCTCTTGGTGCGAGGTCCTTGCCCACAAACCATTTTTCTTTGAATTGGCACCCTACCGTGCCACCAAAAGAACTACGTACATCTTGAACCCCATCCTCATGGGGTACATTGGAACGCCTATGCACTTTTCCTCAGGCCCATCTCAAATCTCGTTTTCGGTCCCTCGACCTAAAACCACTCTAAGGAACACATGGTGGTCAGAACCCATGGTTCCCATTCACGTCAGGTATTTGTAGTTAACCCACCACGTGTCTCCCGTGATTCCTACCATCTATGGTCTGAGTATGTGACCCTAAACTAAGATCTCTCTTTGGGAAGGGGCCCAACCCCCTCTATCTAATATGTCTTGTTGTCGTATTTTGATGTGTTTGATAAAGATCCCGAAGAGTGGAATTTTCATGGGGACATTCCTACCGTTCCATGACCAAGCTCCATGAGCTCGCTATTTGGATCCTCATCCTCTTCCACATCCGAATGGACCCCCTAATGGCTAGGTCCCAGGCTGCATCGGCTCACCTACCATCCTTTGCCAATGCCCCTAAGGATCTCTGACGACATTTAAGACAAGTCCAGTGTCTCGAACATGGTCAACAGTCGACCCTCATTTGTTTTTCCCCATTATAGGATAATGCGATCTGGACTCTACGGTTCCTCCACAGTCAGTAGTTATCCTCCATCATCACGCCTCCATCATTGAGGTCCAAATTTTGAGTGTCATGATTCACACATTTCCACTTCCTCATGTTCAAGTGGAATTATTACATACTCAGCATTATTTCTTTGCACATCTCGGTGTGATACATGGATGGGTTTGCATCAATGGGAGGACATTCACTGAGAATCCCTTCTTCCTAACATGTCCCTTCCTGTGTCAGGAAAGTCTCACCACTACTTCTTGTTTCCTGCATCGAGCACGACTCACGTGGGCATAGTGGTTTTGGTAGGATGTACATCGGTGCATCCAGGCTTCTTATAGTCCTGCATGATGTTAAACTGTTCTTCTAGTACTACATATGGTGTGATTCCCATTCTTATGGTATTTATAGAGACTCCACTGTATTTCTCCCAGGGTCCAGCCCCATGAATCGTAATGTCATGTTCCTCCCCATTTCCAGACTTCTGGCCGGACCCCTCGTGGGGAACCATGTAACTGCAAATTTTCCCAGAAAAAGTTCGGGATGTCCCAAGATGGCATTGGGAAGCGACCTCCCTCCTCGCCAGAGAGGCCCTGTCTGAAATAAGAAATGATCCATGATCAGACCGATACGTCCATCTAGTGTACATCCACCACAGTGGTGCAATTTCAAGAGTGCAGGATTCTGTTCGGAAAAACCATCACTCCCCATTCCATGATTTTCGGGCCCCTTATTCGAACACTCATCCTCTTTCACGTCTGGAGGATCCCCCTGATAGTATTGATGCTCGGCCTATGGCCCACCTACTATCCTAGGCCAATGTTCCGGATGACTAACAGATGGAATTTTCAAGAGGTATCGTATTTCAGACATGTTGAATGGTTGACCCTCATTCACTATCCCCACTCCAGGATAATAAAATAAGAATATTGTGTTGTGAATGTGGTCGACAGTTTTTCTTTGTTGTCACGTCACCCCCACAATGTTACGAATCTTGGGTATCGTGATTCACACTTCCAATTCCTATCTGTTCGGATTAGGCGACGAAGGGGCTATCCCTTGTTTCTCACATCGGGCCCAACCCATGTGAGCTTAGGGAATGGTCACTGGATGCTCCGCAAACATCATAAGGATGAAATAAATCCAATTTAAAAAAACTCATCCATGCTATGACATTCAAATAATCAAATCTCGAAAGTATGTTTAAAGGTTTTTAATCATTACAGTACCCGGGGGTCGACTCGCCCCATAGGTGTATTGTCCTAGTCGAAGAAAAGTTGAAGCTCTGCCACACTCTGGTTGGTGGCATCCAGGATATGCTGCCTCTTGTTCACCTTTCGCTCCTCCTTGGTGGCAAGAGGGCGCAATTCGTTGGCCGCAATCTGGCTCCGCTCAACGTCAGCCCGGATGGCATTCATCTCTCTAGAAGCTCGCCTTAGGGCTTCTTCAGATTCAGCCAAGTGGTCCTTCAATCATAATATTAGCTCAGATTTCACATTGAGGAAGGTAAAGTGCTCGTCTGACCGATTCTGCAGCCACTGGACCTCATCTTTTGCCCTCTAGAGCCTTTTGATGTTTATTTCCTTCCTCTGCTGCCAGCCCATGCCAAGGCCACAGTCATACTCCTGAATCTTTTCCGCCATATGATCTCAGATGAGCATGTGAAGATGTCGGGAATCTACCCCATGAGCACACAGTTTGCGCAGTCACGAGTCAAGTCTGTCCATCTCATTTAACCATAGCAGTTGGGGGTGTCATTGATGAAGCATGCAATCAGATTCCACAATCGGCAACTGACTATTTTGTTGTCCACCTCATCGGAGGTCGTCTTGTCCTAGTCGGCACGATTGGAATTTTCTTATGCTGGTAATTATCCAAGGAACTCCTCAGGCAGGTCCACATATGGCATTGGATCATACGTGGAAGGCCTAAATCGTCTGGTTGATCCTCATCATCGGATACCACCTCGATAATATCAGGCATTGTCCCACTAGTGCACCCGCTAGTGATCGGGAGCGCTGTAGTTTGGTCAGGCAGGATGCTCACCTCCACAACCATTGGCATGCCCCTGGGAAGGGCACTACTAGAATCCCTAACCAACTTTTCCACATCATCCCATGCCAATTGAAGGACTGTACATGCCAAGAAAGGGACGTGGATGTCAGTTAATGTGGTCATGGGATAGCAGTTGTGAATTAGGTAGAGAAGACCTACAAAGGAAAAATCCGTTGTTTTGATCATGGGATGATGTCATCGGAACCCCGATACGCGGCCCCCTGTATATGGTTTGCAGGTCTAGAGACTCCGGGGGAGCCGCCTCGACTGTGCCAACCCTGCCAGACACGGATGTTGATGCAGCCACGGGCGTGGATCTTGATGGTCCCGCGGCGGCACCCACTGAGGGCAGAGAAAGACGTCTATACCAAAGGACCTCATGCACAGTGAAAACACTGATGAGGAATCCATAGTAACCTAAGGGAAGACTCCGAAGAAGGAACATTGGATTTTTCCTTGATAGCCTCTGCAAAATATTCATGATATGAGGACTGGTCGCAGACTTCACCCTCCTCCGGTGGACTCTCTCTACCAACCTCATCTCCCTAGAAGGACTCATATGATTCTTCCTATAGGGGAAGTGCTCCCTCAGGTCAGCGGATGACATTTGTGTGGGGACCGTGAAAACTAGAAACACCCTGACTTGTTCTATCATCAAGTGAAGGGAACCTCGGGAGTGGATGAAGTCTTCCATCTCGGCTATGTACTGCTCCGCCTCTGCCTAGGATACTACAAAACAAGACCTAATAGGGCCAATTCCAGAAAATTCCATCCCGAGGTGGTAAAGGTGATTCCATAACATGGATGGGCTGAGGAATTTCTAGTTGAATTCCCAGATGTCCCAGGCCATCGGCAAGACAACATTCTCTGGCATGTCAATGTGGCGTAGCCATTTCCTCGGGTCCTATGTTGAAATATTGTGGAATTCCCTCGGTGGCCACCCCTTTGGATGGCTCTATTATCTTGGGACTACCACCTCCACTACCGCTGTCGGATCCGCTACCGCTTCTCACACCTCAAATAGTGCAGGCGTCGCCGCTACAGTAGCCCTGCCACCACGGGATGCCCCTGTCGCCTTCCGGCCTCGACCCTGAGATCAGGGAAGATCTCCCTCACTGACCAAGATGCTTGGCCGCTTCATCATCTCTCTTTGATATGCATCCTCTCAGCTCTGGGTGTATTATTTCATCAGCCCAAGGATGGTGGTCAGTGGAGGCAATACATTCTGCATCTTCCCATCTTCCTGTGTGAACATTAGCCACATCTACCTCATCACACATGGGTGATACTCATAGCTCATCCCCCAGGTAGACCTGGGGGGTCAGTAGCTGTAGGGCCCGAAATTTCCTGTCAATCCATTGTGGGGTGTATAGCTCGTAGAGGCACTCCCAGTCCACCCTGGCCACCATGACTCCACCCCAAAAGGCCATGAGGTCGGCTTGATACTCTTATGTCCCCTAAATGTTGTCAGTGAAGGCCCCCAGCGGCAATGGGAATGGGTGGAAATTGAATTCTTCTACCATCCACACCCAGTTTAGAACCGATGGAGCGGTCAGCTTTGTCAGAATGATCCCTACGATGTTCAAGATTTAGGGACGAAAGATCGACCTCAGAGGTGAAATGGGGTTCAGATACTCATAAATCCCGCTCATGTGTTCCTCCATCCACATGTACAAGAGGTGGAATGGCCCACATACCCTCTATGGCCTTTTCCCCTCGCTTATGTGACATAACATCTTATATAACATGGTGAGCATTAGGATCCCCAGGTTGACACGCCCTCCTGTCGCCAAAGTGGATTCAATGACGAAAGTTCTAGGCAGCACTACCATGTTTGTATCCCTCACTGGCAGGATCCAACCACAGATGAGGTATGGGATGAGTTCCACCAGCCTGATTATTGGGATTAGTTCGGTGCTGACACTGAACCCCCAGGTCTTCCACTGGAAATCCTCCAGCAGCTTCCAGTATGAGTTTTCCTTACTCTGATCACCCTCCAGGCATGTTTGAGGCCTCACCGAGAACTGTATATTTTTTGGGAAGTTCATGAACATCTTCAAACAGTTATTAAAGTGGAAATCCCTCACCGCCTCCTAATCCTCCCTCGGGCACGAGATCCATCAATCCTATCGCCAGACGCATCATCTGCTCTGGATCCTCCCATGCACCCATAGCCAGGACGAATTTGTCAAACATCACCCCCAGTATTAGGACCCATAATATCTGATTCCCGTCCCATAGGCTGATTCTGCCCTCCCTGTGATGCAGGTGAATGGTATTGGTCCTCGGTGACCACTGGTTGAACAGCTCTGGCAGTAACTGCTTCGGCTGGTAGATATAGAAATGGTAAGCCCAAGCTGTCTAATATAGGCCCACTGTTCTCAACTCCTCCCCGAACTCCTCGCACGAGGCGGCTACCCAATAGGCCTAATCCCAATCTTCCGTAAAGTTGCCGCCCTGGCACATGTCCCATTACTTAGACCACCCCTTCTTTGGGTTCCCCAGTGTCGCCTTAAGGATGGTTTGGTATAGTGGAGGGGACATCTCTGGCCTAAATACCATGCTGTCGACATTGTCCAGATGATTGTATAGGCAGTTGGAGATGACTGGCATGAAATCCTCCCGGGGATGACCGTCGGGCTCCCTTAACCATCGGTGCTGACACGACGTGCTTCGGAACCAGTAAGATGGCTCATCCTGACCTTCTACAGGGATGAAGACGTCATCCCTCAACCCGAAGCCATAAAAAGGCAACCTCCTATATAGTGGATAATTCTTCTGGATCTCCGATAGTAGCTCCACCAAATAACTATGGTCTGAGTTGATCCAGACTACCTCTCCTAGCCCCAGAATGTTCACCATTTCATCCCTCCAGGTGGCATTCGCAAGGACCCCCTGGGTATCTTCTTGGTGCTCCATTCATTTCTGTAACATGGACATTTGGTTAGTCGGTTCGCGAATATCTTTCTCAAAGCGTGTTCGCAGAGTCCCCCCGTGAAGACTATTTGCGGGGGTGCTGCCTCGGCGTTTAAAGACGGATCGCAGAGCGCAAACATGGGGTCAAGGACTCGATAAGCACCATGAAGAGCAGATTCATAGAGATCACTCGCGGAGCAAATTGAGCTTTGCAAATCGAGAGCGCAAAAAGACAAGATCGTGTATAAGTGATAGGAAAAAAGAGATGGATGGCCCCCTATTTATAGGCGATGAATGTCGGAGCTTCACATCGCATCTAGTCCACGTGGAGAATCACGGGACCCCCGTCCTTGGCATTTCTAGTTCGCCTCACGAGCCCTCTTCGCGAGTCAACATCGTGAATAACTGAGGATTTTTTAAAATTTCCATCAAACTTTGACCCTTGATCTCTCTACGGCTCTAGGCCTATGGGGGGCCATTTTTTGGTGAAAACATTCAGGACAAAGAGAAGTCCCCAGGATGGCCCCACGAACTTCCTCACAAAGCCACTTCGCGGAGTTCCCCCCAGCACCATGGCTGCTGCGATGCAAAGAAGGAAGGAGGCTCCGCAAACGAATTTGACGTTCGTGAGCTCACCACGAAGCAAAATAGGCAGTACGATCCATGAACGAATGTGACGTTCGCGACAGCGCCGTGAAGAAAAGAGGCTAGATTCTCCATGAATCCATTTGACGTTCGCAAGCCGCCGTGGAGCCACCCTGCACCTCTTCGTGCCGCGTGAGCTCCACTCCACAGCTCCCCTTTCCTATAAATACCGAGCTCCCCCCAATCTCTCGTGACGGAAAATCCGACCTTTCAGTTTCCCAGCTCCCGAATCGCGAAGAAGTATTCCAATCGGTCAACCATGAGCTATGCTAGGTACTTCTGCTTCGCGAAGTGCCTCCCCATTTCCTTGTTTTGATCCCCTCATATGAGAGGGATTCCCTTCGTGAAGCCTAAGGGATTTCGTGATGGAAGGGGATCCCCAAGGGGACCCTGGTCATCGCGGAGCATTTATGCTTCGCGAAACACCTTTCATTTACACATGATCCATATGCTAAGGTAGGGTCCATGTACATCGCGAATCACATTGCTTCCCGACACCTTGCTTCATGAGGAACCTTTGATCCATGAGGCTTTGCTCCGCTAATGCCTTTCCACTTCGCAAAGAACATCCCATTTGCACCTCCACACCATGCTAAGGCTAAGGCACCCCAATTCGCGAAGCACACCCCTTCGCAGGTTCCCTTCGTCGCGTAGAGAAACAAAGCTCCTCAAGGCCCCTGCCTATGGACCCCTCTGCTTGGAAAATCATTTTCCCGTGCGACACTCCATGTTGGCATGATGTTACTTCAATGTGCCCTGGAAAATACCACATGTTTTGTTGCATCGCCTAATGATTCTTCACATAGGCACGCTAATGGATATTGAATCTTCTCATATCCATGCTAACGTGGGCCCCACGATGGTTCGCCCCATGGCACCCCCTCTTCAAGGCCTTGCCGATTCCTTCCCTCCCACAAGGAGAAGAGGGTACCAGTTATGTAAGTCCTAGGGGTAAGGAATGAACCCCCGTCATCCGAGCCGCATGACATTAAACTGTCAAGCATCATCATCCTCAACACATGATATTAAACTGTGACCTGACCCGTGCCTCACACGCAGGGACCCTCGATGTGGACATTATCCACACCCACTCATCTCCATGGGGATGGAATCACCCCTCACATGGGATGATATCCCTTTTCTTAGAGTGGCGCTTGTCAGCGGGGAAGGGAAGCCACCTTGGTGTAAGCCCCTATATTTTCTTGCAGGAGGCATCACCCATGCTCCTCCTTACATCCTTGATGCCAAGCCTAGTAGAGGGCGTGATAGGGAACGAGGCTCCTCCTTTCTTCAGTCCCAAGCCCCCTCCCTCTATGATTTGTCGCCCTAGGTCCCCCATCTCAGAGTAAGTCCAAATCTCACTCTCCCTAGGATGCTCCATGCGTAAGCCCCAATCCAAATCCCACAGACGCACCTTTCGTAACGTGATCATCAGGTCTCTTCCACCTCTTGTTTCTCACACCAAGAACGACTCATGTGGGATTAAAGTAATTGTCGACCATGACAACACCCTCGTCCTGTATGACGTTAAACTGTACGCCAAAACTACGTGGACTTTGATCCATGTCAAGGCATGGTACGTAGGAAGCCTCCACAATGATCAAGCCCCTCATCCATCAGACCTCAGGTCCATATTCGCTTCGGTTCCCCGACACACCACAAGAACTATGTGGACTATGATGTATGTCAAGGCATGGTATGTAGGAAGCCTCCACATGGTTCATGCCCATCATCCATCGGACCCCTGGTCCATCTTCACATCAGTTCCCCGACACACCACCCGAACTTCATGGACATTGATCCATGTCAAGGCATGGTATGTAGGAAGCCTCCATGAGGTTCAAGCCCATCATCCATCGGAACCCAGGTCCATCTTCACATCGGTTCCCCGACACACCATCTTGAACAACGTGGTCTTTGATCCATGTCAAGGCATGGTATGTAGGATGCCTCCCTGAGGTTCAAGCCCGCCATCCACATTGACCAAAGTCCTTATTCACATCGGTTCCCCAATACACCATCCTGCACTACGTGGTCTTTGATTCATGTCAAGGTTTGGTATGTAGGAAGTCTTTTTAATGCTCAATCCCAAGAACCATGGGCCCCGACCGCCTCCGTGTCAGTGTGCCATGCCCCTCACCCGATATACGTGGAATTTAATCCATGTCAAGGCATGGTACGTAGGAAGCCTCCGCGAGGTTTAGGCCTATCATCCATCGAATCCCCGGTCCATCTTCACGTCGGTTCTCCGAAATGACCCATTATGAACTATGTGGTCTTTGATCCATGTCAAGGAATAGTAAGTAGGAAGCCTCCATGAGGTTCAAGCCGACCACCCATTGGTCGCTTCGACCCCCTTTCACGTAAGTTCACCAACACTTGGGTAGCCAAGAGTTAATCCCCACACCCTCATGAATTAAGAGGGCTTTGATCCATGTCATGGCATGGTACGTAGGAAGCCTCACGATGTTCAAGCCTACCACCCAATTTTTCCAACCTCCTTCATGCCGGTTCGACCCCATCCAGTAGTAAGCCTTTGTGATCCCATCCAGCGATAAGACGTTGTAAACCTCGTTCTAAGGTAAGCCATCAACAGATGAACTACACGAACTATGATTCCCGGCCAAGGGGATACGTAGGAAGTCTCTTCGAGGATCAAGCACAAAATCGTCATCCATATTTATTCCTACCCGGGCCACCACATTCCGGTGAGATCGTGCCACCTTATTCCCCTCTACAGCATTCGGGAAGCCACCCACGTGCTGGCCCCAATATCGGTGTTCCCTCCAGGGGGGATTCCTCCATCTAATCCACCCTAATCAGTGTACTGATCAGTCTGATCCATCTCTGCTGGATGTTAAACTTGTGACATACCCTGTGTTAAACACATGAAGCTGAGGAAAACCTCATATACATGCCTATGGTATTTGATTCCCCACATTTGATGTGGGATGCCTTGGGCTTTAGTGCCCCTGAGAAGCCCTATAATA
>CAUJRU010001012.1:195227-234198 GCA_963277665.1 Viscum album
TAAACAATGGAAAAATATTTGTTACATATATGAGTATAGACATAAATGAATTTAATTCTAATAATAAAATTTCAGAGTTAAATAGAGATTCTAATTGAAATCTAAATGGTGTTTCCCTATATAAACTAAAATTAACACTCTCTATACTAGGACCCATAAATTATTGTAAAGAAATAAACCCCAAACCAGCCTCAGTAGTGTGATTTCTGTTTCATCTCTTTTGTTTATATGGTCTATACCTCACCCAGTCCTGACTTTAGGAGTAGGATCATGGGTGTTACTTTTTTATATAAGGGATTGGTACCTATTCGATTCTTATACCCATGGCGTAGTAATTTTAAAAAACTGGTTTTGAGGCGTGTTTTGGAAATTTTCGAGCTATAACACCATGATGACCTCAAATCGAGTGCAAGAAAGGTCGAGATCACCATTATATAGATATGGTGGGACCAAAACTTTTGGTAGTTCTACCCATGGAACCACATGTTATTCTTGATTGGGGAAATTATTCCCAGTTTTGAGAGTGATTCGTGAGGTTTAGGAAGATCATAATGGGTGATACATGACATGCCCTGAACTGTGGAATACTTGACGTGATAACTTGAGAAACATCATCTGCATATATTTTTAGGGAATGGAGGCCCATAGGCAATTGAGCCATGGATAAAGGCCTTTCTTAGTATCATATCGATCTTTCATATTGGACTAAGACATAGAGTTATTGCACCTTCAATAGAGTACTATGTCTGCAGGTGCATGACCCAGCGGTGCTGCCTCAAATTGAGATCCTTCTGAGAGAAAATGTAGGCCAAGCTCTTATGGTCAGAATAGACCAAAAACTTCTCCCCAAAGAGATAGTGACGCCTCATCTTCAAATCATGCATCACCCCTGCCAACTCTAAGTCGGGAGTTGGATAATTCTTCTCATGCGGCCGGAGCTGGCGAGAACCATAAGCCACAACATGGTCATCCTGCATGAGCACACATCCATGGCTCGTACCTGAAGCATCACAGTAAACCACATAGCCCTTTCCCAACTCTGGTAAAGTAATCACAGGGGAGTTGGTAAACCGCCACTTCAACTCCTCAAAGGATTCCTAACAATGAGGGATCCACTTATACTTCACCCCTTTCCGGGTGAGTGCGGTCATGGGGGAGGAAAGTCGCGAGAAGTCTCGGACAAAGCGCCTGTAATAACCATCCAAGCCCAGAAAACTCCTGATCTCAAACACATTTCTCAGCTGCTCCCATGAAATAACTGCCCTTATCTTATCGGGATCCACTAAAACCCACTGTTCTGAGACAACATGCCCCAGAAACTTCACTTCCCTGATCCAGAATGATCATTTCGTGAGTTTGGAATACAGGCGGTGATCCTGCAAAGTTCCCAAAACAACGTGTAGGTGATGCTCATGATCCTACTCAGATCCTGAATAAACCATAATTTCAACCATGAATACCACGACAAATGAGTCGAGATATTGGTGGAACACCCTATTCATGAGTTCCATGAAAACTGCAGGAGCATTCGTCAGTCTGAAATGCATGACCAAGTACTTGAATTGACCGTACCTGCTTCGGAAAGCCGTCTTCGGGATATATGCTTCTCTCACCCTGAGATGGTGGTATCCCGAATGAAAATAAATCTTGGAAAACCACTTTTCCCCCTTCATCTGGTAGATCAAATTGTCAATCTGGGGAAAAGGGTATTTATTCTTGATGGTTACGTTGTTCAATTTCCGATAATCAATGCACAACCAGAGAGTTCCATCGGCCTATGTCGCGAATAAAACCGATACGGCCCAAGGAGAGACGCTCGGGTGAATGAATCCTTTGGATTCCAAATCGTCCAGCTGTATCTTTAATTCCCTCAATTCGGTGGGGGCCATGCGATATGAGGGAAGAGCTATAGGCTGTGTTCCCAGCGCCAACTCAATCGAGAACTCCATGTCCCGCTCTGGGGGTAAGCCAGAAAAATCATCTGGGAAGACCTCTAGGAACTCCTCCTCTATACAAGGTAACCCTCCCTGTAAAACACCACCATCGTCCTCCAACGCGAGTGATGACAATTGATAACCAAGATTTCCCAACTCAGGGAGTGGAGGTTCCGAGCGTCCCGACCGAGGATCCCATTCTCCGTGAAGTAACTGGGGAGTTCCATCTGGTGCTGTAAAACTGATTCGGCACCGATAGCAATCAATGTGCACCTGGAAGCGCACCGGCTAGTCCATACCAAGGATCACATCAAATAGGTCCATGTCAAGGACCATGAAATCCCATTACATCTTGACTCTCGATACAGAGAGTGCGCACGATGGCCACCTAAGGCCATGCTCCCTCTTTTTCCCCAACGATGTTGCCAACTCCATAGAAAACGATAACAGCTCGGTCGGTATGTTCAGGAGATTCACAAGGCGAGCAGATATAAAAGAAACTGAAGCACCAGTATCAAATAAAACCACAGCTATAGAAGATGCAACTAGAATTTTACCTCGAACCGTCGAAGGCCCTACATCAGATCCCACTGGTGCCTGATCCACAACATGCAGTTGTCTGGTCCCTACCTGAGAACGACCGCTCGCCTGCGGCTCTACCCTAATTTGGCTCTGCCCAAGAAGATGATCTGGTCCTGCCACCATGACTACCAAACCGAGATCCCAGCGTCCTGGTCGGCTCTGCCTGCACTGATACACCCCTGGAAGCTACGGATCCATTCCCACTTTGGTAAGGGCGCACAGTCCCGCAGAAACGCTGTAGGTGCCCCATAACTCTACACCCATTGCAAGGTCTGGAAGGATGTGGACACGCAGGTCGGATGTGACCTGCCTTTCCGCACTGATGGCACACAATGGGCCTCACATCAGAAGCCCCAGATGATGTCTTCCTGGAGGGGCGGCCCGAGCCGCCACCACTCTTCTTGCACTGCTCAACATGCATC
Source organism: Viscum album (assembly GCA_963277665.1). Lineage (NCBI taxonomy): Eukaryota > Viridiplantae > Streptophyta > Magnoliopsida > Santalales > Viscaceae > Viscum > Viscum album. The sequence continues at coordinate 198,166 of CAUJRU010001012.1, forward strand.
CTCTTCTTCTCTGAGGAACTGCCGCTGCCAAAGCCTGATATAGATCTAGAAAACCCTGACTTTTATCTCTGGTCAATCTCGGCCATGCAAGCACGATCGACCACCTCAGCATAAGTCTGCAGCTTGAAAAAGAAAATCTGAGAGTGGATTTCCAGTCGAAGGCCCTTCTCAAACTTATGAGCTTTCAAGAATTCGCTCGAAACTATCTCAGGTGCGTACCGCACCAGCTCAGCAAAGCGGTTCGCATATTCCATCACTGTCTGATTCCCCTGCGAAAGATCCATGAACTCCCGAGATCTAGCGTAAGCTAGAAACTCTAGACAATACTGCTCGTTGAAGATACCCATGAAATCTTTCCAGCTCATGTGCTCATGTTTCCCAGCCTAGACCACTGATTACCACCATTTATGTCTGGAACCCTCTAGCTGGAACGAGGCACACTTCACCCTGACATCCTCAGGCATGTCAAGGAAATCGAACATGCGTTCTATCTTTTCAAGCCATTCCTCTGCCTCCTGAGGTTCTGAACTGCCTTGGAAAGAAGGAGGTTTGTTCTTCAGAAACTCCTGAGCTCTATCCTTCCTGGAGCCAGATTCTTCCCCTCTAGCTGGAATAGGGGCGGGGGAAGGAGTCACCCCTTGTCCCAAAGCCTGAACGGCTTGGACCATAGCCTCTACCAATCTCTGATCAAGCGGCGCGGGAGAACTCTCTCCAGCTTCCTCCCGTGGGTGCATGGGAGCTCTCCGGGGAGGCATATTGCGGCACAGGGCAACAGTCATAAATGAATAACATCAGTATTACATATCTCAAGAGGAACCGAATTTTTCAATAGGATAAATAATCATCAATAAACCAAACATGCAAAAATGACTTCATGTCAAAACTCTACTTTCCTACCCGGTGTCCATGTACAGTCTTCAGCCTGTACGTCCCACCTTGGAAATAAGTCAAACAAGCACCCTAACATCAAATGGTGACTCGGTATCTTTCACGAGGCGTGCTGGCCAGACACCCTACTCGCAACATGAATTCCGAGCCCTGATAGTCCCAAATAACATAAACCAAGAACCTCCATTGATACCACCTTGTCACGAACTGAATTGGGTGGCCATCAAATCGACGCTGACCCAGCCCGCAGCAAGGCCCGAAGGGCGATCCCGATCCCCACGGGCTGGCTCAAGTGCCCGGGTATCAGTTTAAAAATATTGGGAACGATTTACCCATATAACACCCAGAAACACCATAAGTAAACTGAAATCTGAAAGAAAAATTTCAACCACAAGTTTACCAAAATATCCCAAATGAGTCTCAACAAAAGGGAAACTATAACCCAAACACAACCAACTGCCAAAAAGGTTACCAAAAACCAAACCAGCAATAGTTACCTGGTGGAAGAATATCCCTGTCAGGCCTCCGCCACCCACGCCAAAACAGATGAGTCAACTAACAACTCGGGCCACGGTGCTCAAAACCTTGGCATTTTCCTACATTAGACATAATCAGATCTACTTACACCCAAAGGTGTAAGTAGGGTGTGAACAACTCTCAATAGGTTGGCACCAAAAAAAATATTTTGCATGAAAAGGGGTTAGATGACCAAAGTAGTTCGCAGGTTCAAATTTTAGGGAATGTAAATAAATGCACTAACATCTTGATGTAAACAGTTTTTTTAAAGAAAGGAAGATAGTTTCAAAATAGGAAAAAAGGGGGTTTTTTAAAGTTGATAGAAAAAGAAACATTCTTACCTTTTGAAACCACATGAGTCACCAAAACCAACCAGTGATGAGTACATAATCGCCCAGGAGCAACAAAAGTGGGAGAGGCCTCAAGTACTAAAGTAGTGTGGGACCCTAGAACCTCACGTCTCGGTGAACCATACCATACAGTTCCCATGCACGAGCCACCGGCAGGGAAACACCTCCTCCCATACTGGTCTCCAGTCATTATCAAATGTTTAGTTAGTGTTGTAAGCATCAATCCCGCTAAGTGAAACTGGGTCGAGGCCACTCCCGTATCGCTAGCACGCTAGTCTAGTCTGCCCACCTAATACCCAGGCTTCCCCTTTTGTGCTCATTATTCCATGTTCACCCTACTCATCAAGGTCAAGACACAAAACACAACATAGAACCACACAACATGCAAGAACTACGAAATTTCGAGGGTCAAATTAATGTTTATCAATCATTTGGAAAACTGGATTATATGTTTTAAGAAAATAAAACAACACATCCAACAGTGCCGAACCCACTCTGACGCACACTAAGATTGTCATCATGATCAATTTCAATTGCTGCATTCACTCAAAAACCAAGGCACAACACAGTATAAACCCAACAATCTAAACAAGATACTAATAAGAGTAAACCACCACGCTCTACCAGTCAAACCCACAAATCACAAAAATATTTAAATAAAAGACATATTAAATGAATCAACCAGCAGACCAAATGAACAAACTCCCTAAGCATGCGAAACCACCTACCTCAAATAGGTGCGTGAAGCGACACGGTGCAAAACTCCCGTTGTGCAACGGTCGCACCGTAAGAAGCCATCAAAAGGGTCCTAAAATAGTGGACCAAATACACTGAATGCCAACCGAGTGAAACATCAGTAGTCCATAAATAAAAATAAAAAGATAAAAAAATTAACAATTTAAACCAAAATAGTTAAATAACTTTATTATTAGATATACAACTCCAAAAATAACCAAATAAATTATTTAACAATTTAGAAATTCCAATTAAATAATATGATTAACAATATCAATTGAATTAAATTACAATTTATCAAATGTAATGACCATTAACTAAATTAATTATCAAGTTACCAATTTTAATAAATAAAATTATTAACAAATTTAATAACAATATATTAATTAATTAATATAAATTATTTATCAATTTAACAAGTTTTAATAAATGATATGATTAAGAAAATAAATTAATACTAAAACAAAACGTTAATAATTTAAAAAATTAATCATAAATTAAATCAATCCAAATAATTAAATAAAATAAAATAACAAAATAAACTAATAAAATTAACTAAAATAAATAATAATAAAAATCAAACCAACCCTTCTTGTCCGGTGAGGGAAAAGGCCTGGTCCGGTGTGGCTATTCTAACTAATTGAAATAAATAAAGATAAAAGGTTTTAATAATAATAATAATAATAATAGTAATAATAATAATAATAACAATAATAATAATAATAATAATAGTATTAATAATAATATGAAAACTGAAGTTAATCATCCAGTGTTTGAAACGTCCGCCCAACAGACACCACACGATAAAATGGCAATGCCGCATGGCTTCGCCCATGCCCTGCCCGTGCGCCGAGCGATGTAAGGCTCGCGCGCACACATCGTTGCCACAACGGGTAACTCGCATCAGGTTCATCCCGTGCTACAACCAACAATTTAAATAAACAGTCAAATAATTCATGAAATAAAAATTTAAAATTAAATTTGTACCTCAACGAAGTCCGAGCGTGAAATATTTGGTATTTAAGGAATAATAATATGGTTTTAAGAATCATGAAAAATATAAGGGTTATTCTACTTTACTTTTTCTTTATGTAATTGGAAGCATGTGATTAATAACACCAGTAATCTAGAAAATTGATTCTCTTGTAAGAATCAAAAATGTGAAAGGCAACCCTAAATATGTGCTTTCTATTTATATAATAATAAATATATATTTTTGGGATAGTATTGGTAAACAATAATTTTGTTAGTGATCTAATGGTTTATGTTATGTTAGAATAATTTTTTTTCTGGTTTGAAGTAATACATTCAACAACCTGATATTATACTCGTGGAAGCTTATGTGTCATCATAAAAGTTTAAATAAGTTTAAGGTATTCATATATTTGGTATGTGAAAACAAGATATAAATTATTTGGTGAAATATTATTTTATTTTTATTTTGAAAATTTAGTTACCTTTATTTTAAATTTTTTGTGTTTGAATTTCGACAGACCTAATTTTGATGTGTCATAAGGTTAACCACTTATAGAATTGATTAAGAATTTTATAGATTATGGTTATAGAATGATTTAAATATTTCATAACATTTCTTAACATTTTTGGTTTGAAAAAATATTTAAAAGATAAAAAAGTTACTTAGGGATCATTTGATAATAGTTCATCAATAATAAAAATTCATCTTGAATATCCATATTTTGGTTTAAGAAATAAAGTGGAGATGAATCGAAACACAACCAATGAATGTGATTATACTTATAAAATTAAGATAAGTCAAGTAAGAATATTTTATGAAATCCCTATATATATAATAAAATAAACCCTCAAATCTTGTAAAATTATTTTGGAACAAAAACATTATTCATTTACTTTTCAAACTAATAAATTAATGTTTTTTAACAGAATAAAAATTTTTGGTTTTGCGATAGTAGAATTTCTAATGACCATGTTATATATAACTCTATATTAAAACATGATAGTTTTATTTTAATTCCATACCCAAATATTTTAAGGTATGCCTCTTTCAAATTTAATATCATCAATAACTTATGTTGCATGAAACAATGATCTTAAACTAATTGTGATATACTATTAAATAGTAACACGACCATTGGAAAATTAATGTGACAATTAGGAACAATAATCTGGCCATTTTAATGATAAACTCAAATATGAAATTATAAATAATATTTTGGTATCTCATTCATGAAAATATTATATATTTATATCAATATATTATTAAATAAATGTTTTAAAAATGATAAAATAAGTGTTATATTTTTTGTGAAAGGTATGTGTATATTTAAAAAAAATATAATTACAATAACAATTTTAAAAAATATATATTTATATAAAAAATATTCATAAATGAATATATTTATGAATTTTAATGATAATATCATTTTATGAGACCATAATTTAATTTTCAGATTGTCAAAAAATCAGTTATAATATTAAAATTGGTAATTTTTGAATAAATAACTCCTATTTAAAAAAGAAATTTCTCATGCTTATAATTAATTTTAAAATGAATTATTCATCTTTTAAATTATAAACATATAATAATTTTAAGGGTGAATTTTTGGGATTTTTGTAATTTAATTGAATTTTTGTAAATAGTGAAGTAAGATAATTTACGATATTTAACATTATAAGTATATAAATTTATTATTGAGTCATTATTGTTGTATGAATGAGGTAATAACCCATTTTTTCAAACCCATATGCTATGGTAAATATATTTAGTCACAATACTCAATACTATCGATATTTTTGAGCCAAAATAATAAACAAATGAATAAAATAATCAAAAACCAACCCTATACCCCATTATAAATATCTCCCCTCAACACCCCTTCTCCTCAGAAATTAGAGGATTTTTATCTTGATTTTTTTACCAATTCCTCTCCTAAACATATTATCCACATTCAAGTCTTTTTGGTCTCACCAAGAGACCATTTCCGGGGGCTTTAAGGGGTTATAAAGGAAACAACACTCAAGAGATAAAACTCATTGTCTTTCTCATTTATTTTATATGATTTTCTTATATTTCCCTCATATAACCTATAAAAAGAAGAATTGTAAATATAGATTCATAAATATACTAAAATTTTATTATTTTAATGAAACATCCATTATCATGCCTCTTCTCTTCTACTTTTATTTTAAAAAATGAAAACATTATCTAGGTGGTGTCGATTCACCACCTTCGTGGATGAAGTGTTTTTGATTTCCATAACCTACATCAATTCTGGTCATAAAACCATTATTATGGTTAAAAAAGATTATAATATTTTTATAAAAACTTATTTAAATTTTTTATAATGTATATAAGCATATTATTTAATAAAACGATACTAAATCATGATGATCGTAAAAACAGGGAAAATAAATTAAATCAATTTCATTAACTGTTGTCTAATGAATCATCCTAATACAATAAAAAATGATAAATGAGATCCTCTAAAATAGTACAATATAATTAATCCTAAAAAATTTCACTTATAGAGAAGTTATTTCCAATTTACAAGAACTCACATAATTTTACCCATGGGAACCATTAATTAAACAAATAAACAAACGCTCATGGAACAAAAAAAAGTAAACATTATAACTTATAGAAATAGACATAAATAAACAAAATAAAATAATAATAATCAAATATTTGTTTAATGGGATCTTCAATAAGTATTTAATGAATCCAATTTTATTATCCATGATAACAAGTATAACTGCAGAATTTATTCGGGCATATGGAAAGGGTTTTCTCATCTCCCATTAATTTATGTTGGATTTTAATTATTATACACTTATTCCTTATGTGTGGTTTACGTATAATTATTTTTGATATATATTTCCGGAATCTGAATATATTTATTTTATTAAATTTATTTATTTATAATTATTAATTTTATGGTCCAAATGACGATCATGTACATGCATTTAAAAATACTATTTTAAAAGTTACTAATTTAAGTTTGAAAGGATATGTTTTTTAACATTCTACCGAATTATAAGATCTTTACTCCTTCATGAGACCTTAATTCCATGAAAAATCATATATATGTTTACAATTTCATTTTCAAATAATGTTTTCATTTATAATTGTTTGACTTTTTAAATAAATGATTCCAAAAGAAAAACAAGTATTTCTCTCAAAGTGATTTTAAATGATTTGGTTAAATTATTTCATCTATATAAAAAAATTCTATTGAATATTATTTTTAATTTAGGTTGATATATAATGATACCATCTAGAATATTTTTGGAATTATTTATATTCATTTTAATGGGGATTTACTATCTTCATACCATTCTCCATATTACCCCGAATAGTAATGATTATGTTTACTGAATAGGGAAATTATTTACATTTCATATTCTAGTTTGAAAGTGAATGTATATGTTTATTGTTTTTCATCCCTTTCATATGAGTAATTAATTAGACTTATTAGTTTTCTATTGGGGCATGTTATAGCATCTCGATGTATCAGTAGGTCTCTTGAGGAAAACTAGACCGAGTTTTGGCCAAGGCATTACCAATTTATATAGACTTCTTGGCCGAGAATGTGATGGTATATTTTTAATGTCCCTCACTCTAAATTCCCTCATTATAATATTATTTATTGATAACTTATGTGATTATTTGACTAGTATAATATCCATTGGTAACCTTCATTTTCATGATATTATTTATGGGGAATTATTTGATCATATTTTATTACAATTATATTGTGGTCAAGAATATATTTTAATGATGTGTATTTTTAGTTATTCACCTTGAATTATTTTTTATGAGTGTTTTTGATAGCTTCTGATGTATACATAGCCTTATTAATCATTTTACCTCACCACTTTATTTTTTTATTTTACCTTGGATTCAAAAATGTATATTATGATTAACATGTAGGGATAATCCCTGAGAATATGAGTGTCTATAATGGCGTAACAATATTTTATTTTTTTTCAAGTTGAAATATAGTGGTTATGGTTCTATTTAGTTTTTAAAAGCTATAAATCTATTCAGTACTTTAGGATGTGACTTCCTTTATTATTATGACAATGTAAAAAAGTAAATCATCTGGTCTAGGATACTAGGGTCAGAGTCTTTAGAGAGAATCCCCGCCATTTAAACATGATAATATCAATTACACTCTCGATACCAATTAGGCATATAATGAAATTTCAAAATATATATTCTTCTTATAGAATTTTAAAAATGTAAATAAAGTTACGAGTGGTCTTTACATGAATTTATAATTATAACAAATGTTACAATGAAACTGGAGATGAGAATGTACTCCCATATGGTCCTTTTGATCTCTTAGTTGATTCTCTATATTGTCTTGATATGACCATCACTTTCCCCCTTTCTTTATCCATCTATATTACCATTCCTCTCTTGAAGAATTTTTTTCATTAACTATTATAGGTTCTTTATACGAATTTTTCTTAAATATATAACTCATGTTTTAGTATATTATTATTATCCATACTATAAAAGATATTATAGCTTAATTTGAGAACATAATATCTAGATCATCAAGTAAAATAGGAAACTGAACTGTTATATCATGAGATACCTCAATCCCCACACTCATGTACTATTTTTTGAGTTCCTTATTTTTTATCTTGTCTTATAGGCTAGTATATACTTAAGCCATCCCAAAAAGGTTATGTGTGGGTATTGAAAGATAGAAATCACATACAACTTTACCATGTAGAATATTATTAACATAAAGTTGTTAGATTTTTTTTATTCCCATTTCAACGAACGAATAATGAAAAATTGTATTACCTTGGTTGAGGTATGTAGTTGAGGAGAATGACTATCCTCAAATATAGTGGGTTTATTGGGTTTTTCACGTGTACATTTTTGTTCCAATACCGGTTCACTTTGAGCATATCTCATATATTGGTCTTCCAAATGAGACAATATAAATATGTCTTAAAAATCTTCTATTTGTTTCTGCATACCTTTCATCATCATATATGTATCTTCTTGGGGGTTTTTCTTCTTAGTGTATTTTTGAGGAGACACTCCAAAACCTATTTCTCTATCAAGATCGTATTATTATAACAACTTCAAAGCAATTTAAAGAATTTTTTCTTCTTTTTGGATTGGTTAATAATCTTGTGTCTAAATCAGATAAAAACATAATATTATAAATAATTTTTTATTTAATATTTTTATAAACCTAATGAATTTCTGTTATTTCATTCTGATACATGTTTCCTATATTTTATTTCTGTTTTCATCAACTCATTTACCATCGTTACATATGTGAGCATCCTTTAATAACACATGATGTGGGATAAAAGTGGCTTCAAATTATGATTCATCAATCTTCATATAAAAGAGAATCATATGTTTTTTTATATCACATTTATCTTCCATATTTTATGTAGAATACATGCCAATTTACACTCTAGTAAAGCCTACCTCATCCTTGTTTTGTTATAGGGGTATATTGTTTTTTATTCATCTTCCTTATTTTTATCACTTATTTTATGTTTCTAAATTTAACATTTTTGAATCAAATTGGATAAGATAAATAATTTAAAAGAAATTATTTGCAACTCTAATTCACCATAAATGATTTCTCATCATGAAAATTAATGACAGAATTCAATGTTTCCTTCTTTATGATGTGTTCATAACTAACAGGTGGGTGGGGATTTACTTTACCATCAACATCCCTTAGATAAAACTGGATAAGATGAGTCTAGAAGACACTATGGGATTTTACAGTGTCCATTAAGACATATTATTTTGGAAATATTCTAAAATTAATTAACAATCCCAAAAATAATGAAAATTAAATCACTCTTTCCTTATTTAATCTTCTATTAGAATTAATAATGGTTATCGTAAAATTACCATTGTATATTCCCAAAGGGTTTCCTTCATTATGGTCTTGACATGGCACGATGACCATATAAATTGGCACATTCATCCTCATTGGGTCCCCAATAATATTAATGAACATTGAATTGTTGGGGTCAGCAGGTTGGTAATGTTTATTCTAGTAGAACTTTAAATTTATAAATTTACTTATTTATTTGATAATATTATTCGACACTTTAATACTATTTAATTATTTTTTTCATCAACATGATATCAATCCCAAGATACTTTTTAGTTCTCTCATGAACCCCGTTTTTTTACCAGAACTGGTAACATCATCGTGTGCAGAATACATTGTCTACAAGAGTAATAAAACATATATTTTACATTATGTTAATATAATATATAACACATAATATTATAATGAAAATTACAGTATATTAAAAAACACATTTACCTTCTCATTAAACAATATTTTTTTAAGGTTGAAGGGATTTTTCTCCTCTATCATGAATCCAAATTCCATCATTGTGGTCCCATCTAACATACAAGGTGTTTACTACATTGGGACATCCCTGCAATGATTGTGATCTCCCAATAAATGGTTCATCCACAATTTAATTTTCTTCTGAACCAAGAGTTTTTCATCCCTAGTAGTAAAGGTAAATAATTCCTTCTTTATGGATCTGATACATTAAATACATTCACATCTTGTGTTTCTGTTATGAATAGATTTTCCTTTTCCCATTCCACAGTGAAATTCACCTTCATGGAGCCTATTTAATCATCTTTTACTGAACTCCTATTTTCATCCCATTAACATGGAAAACACACACTTGAAATGTTTTATAATAAAATACATATATTAGTTTGATGATTCCAAAAAATATGACATATTCACATAAATTATATTTCTATCCTTAGAAAAGGATATCTGTATCACTTCCACCATAAGTGTTACTCAATTTTTTTTATTCTTACTATAATCATCATTGTATTTTGTATAGAATTTATAACAATTTTTTACAAAACTCATGTAATATATGAAATTTGTATTTGGAACCCTATGTATTCAATGAAATTGTTCAAGAATTAATTTTATATTTTCATATTTCTCTTATAAATATGATATTGGAACCATCCGATAAAAAAACTATTATGTTTATTTGATATTCATAATTCAATCCAGGATGGATTAAAATCACATATAATTTCATTGTGGGATTTAATGTATCGGTCCACATCTTCAATATTATGTATAATGTAAATGTGCACTTCCTCCCACTCAATGATGATAATCGTAACAAAATCCATTTGATAAATCCATTCACCAATAATTTGTCTACTATAATGAGACATTGGTAGGCTGATACTATCAAGGTCTTCTAGATAATCATTACGAATTTAAAAATCATCTTCGAAAAAGATATCATTATTCAATACAACCATCAGCCCAACATCGATTTTTGACATACCCTTTCAAACTTTTCATATACCATTCAACAGGGTATATCCATCTGTAATGGATAGGACACATAACTGAACCTCTCTAACCAAGTGAACCATCATGTAGAACATTATATAAAATAGTGATTGTGGGAATAACATAAATAATTCTCATAATATGATTTCAACCTCCTTGTAAAAAAATGGAAATCTAATCCAAAATATAAATTTATTGTATATGGCTTTGAAAAAGAATAAATATATGATTAATTTATGTTGAACATTTTTAAGAAGAATGTGATATATAAAAATGGACATCAAATATTCAATCAAAACATGGATGTAATCTGATTTTAGTCCCTCTATATTCAAATTAGTCATTGAAACAACTTTATTTATATATTTTTAATACCCCTCTAAAAATATTACACCATTAATGAAAATGAAAAATTATAATTTTTTCTTTTCATGCTAGAGTTTAAACTACGGTATGATGAAATGTTAATCCTTTACCATTTACCAGTACCAACTCTAACCTTATCCAAATGTCAATGATGTACAACCTAGCTTTGATTCCATCATTTAGAACATCTATTAATGTGATAATAATACTATAATATATACTTTTTTGACATGCATGACATCCAAAAAAATATGTTTAAAAAATTATAATATGGTAATTAAAAACACCATGAAGTTTATCATCAATTTTGCAGATGGTAGAGTACCCTGGTCAGTATTATCATCAAATGTTGTCATATTGAGTGACTATTTATATCATCTAGGTAAATATATTATTTCTAGAAAACATTTTCTTTGAGGAATATTTCAACTAGATTGGGTGTGTGTATTCTTCATAAATCTGACAGCACAACGTTTATTTAATGTTATAACCTATAAAATTTCTATAAGAGTGAATGTCATTTAACTTCCCATACAATATAAACCTCAATTTGAATTATTCACTTCTATGAAAATCATATATTATAACACATTTATCAAACATAAATTTATAATCTTCGATCAATGGATCCCAATTGACATCAATATCCATACCAGGGATCTTTGGTCGAGATATAACTGTAGACAATGTAATGTATTTTCACTAATTTATAACCATGGTGGAAAGTAATAATTTTGTAACATGAATGTTTTATGTACTATGAGTTATACTCTATACTCCAAAAGCATTGACTCAATCTATAGATAACACAATATGTATGTTTCTCATCACATTTCTAAATTCATGCTACTCATAATCAATTTTCTTATATAGAGGAGAGTTAGCTGGATTTTTTTGGTTTCTATATATAATTTTTTTATTAACATGCCATTTCAGGTTTCTTGCAATTTCCTAACATCCATATAGTATTATAAACTGTGTAGTTATAGGAAAGTATCATATATATTTCAAAGGGATCAAATATTTTTTCTTGTATCATTCAATGCCACAATAAGGGAATTTAATGAGTGATTCATGGTCCATAAGAAACAATATACAGTCATTTGGACATGAATGTATTTTTTGGATATTATTCCAATTGAATGTAGAGTTTATTTAGTGTCATGTTTTCAACAAGGGAGTTCATTTTCTTTAACTACCATATCCTTTAGAATACCAAGAAGTTCTATAAGGATGGTGTCTCTCTATCAATAACCATCATTCAAATTATATAACTTCAATAAATCTTACAATGGTTTATATTTGGTATAACTAGTTTATAATGGTCTCTTATCACACCTACCTATCTTCTAATATCGCATTAGAAAATCATAAAGTTTATCTTCAATTGTCATTTTCATTTCTTCAATTTGATCTTCATCATCATTTAAACTATTATTCATATCAAATTATCCATAAACCATAATATCATCCCAATCAGTGTGAAAGTTTTGTTTTCCCCATGTTTATCCAAATAGTTATAGCTCCCATATATTCTATGAGAAAACAAATGTTATAACAACTCTTTTAGTATAATTTGACTTTAATAAAAATAACATAAACATGGAAAATTTATTTAATAATGGTCATATTCATTCTCCATTACAAATTATTCGTACTCTTTATGTCCATATTATTACTCTTTTTTATATGATTAGTGTTCATCCATTTTTTCTTCATATCCAACCAATTAGGTTAAAAAAAATATTCATTTTTTAAAGAAAACAAATAAATACACAAAATATATTAATAAAGAAAGTTGAAAGTTGTAGATAACTCTAATAAAGGGAACCCACAATATTAACTGGTACCTGATATGGGATGACTAATAGTTAGAGTATCTAATATAAAATAATTACATGTCCATAAAAGTTGTGGAGTGAGTAACAAGAAAAAAAGTATATAATAACTATTTGTGAGATGAAGAAAATGAGGATGATAATTATATCCTTAAATCTAAATGTTCTTGGGCTGGGAGTTGGAAAAGAACTAGATAATATTTATTTGTTAGTTTCCTAAAGATAAAATCTTTATTAGGAACAGAATGTTTTGGAAGATGATTTTGTCATTCAATACATGTTCCAAATGTCCTTACTCATTTATACACATTCCCCCATTCCCAATGGGTTGAGATACATGATCACCTTCACTAGAGTATACATGAACAACTATCCCTTGAATATGAAAATTATTTATCCAAGACTACAATAGGCTCTCACATTGGAAATGGATGAATGGTTTCTTAGTCCCCCATATTTCAGACACTATGAAGATTCTTGTATATAGTATAAAAGTAATCAAATATCATGTCATTGGGAGAGATTTAATATTTATGTCTCTATCAGATGCAGTACATGTATCCTTATAACACCCTAAGATTTATGTATTTACAAGACATTAAATAAATACATTATTTGGTAGATTTTATCACACAAAATAATAAACTAAAATAGAGTACAATATACCATGTTATAGTGAATGATTAACATTAATACATTATAAGTAAAAAATGTGAAACATCCTTGTGAAAATTAATTTATGAAAAAAAAATTAATAAATTAAAATGATATTAATATTATATTTTATAAAAACATGTCTTACAATTTGATATATATATATATATATTAATTTTAAAGAATGCATTATTTTTTTCTAATACATGCGAATTGATAAAATTTAATGAGGATGACTAATAAATAATATTTTAATAAAATCATCACTATTAAAAGGAAAATTTCCCAAATAATATCTTTAAAGTGGTTTGTATATTATCATTAAAAGTTAACTTAGTATAATTGAAAATATGATTACCTTAATATTTAATGTTTTTATACATTAAATTTACAAATATCATCACTAAAACACTATAAAAATTCAAAAGGATGGTTCTAGAATTTTTTAAACCCCATTGGAAATGATTTTTTAAATTCCACACGAAAATGCACCAATTTATATTGGAACACTTAACGTGATACAAATCAACATTTCTATAAAAACCATTTAGGTCAAGTGACAATTTTTAAAATCATGTTCACAAACCATGGATAATAAATTAAATGTTTAAATCTATTTACATTGAACTATGTAATCATTTAAATGTTTAAAACATTAAAATTTCACTTTGAAATCACATCATCAGTTTCAAAAAACCAAATACATTTTTTTCAATTTAATGTAAAATACTGTTTTTCATTTCAAAGCTAACATTACCAATTTAAAACAATTTTCCTTTTTCAAAACTGAAATTTAAAATAAGCATGAGGATTGAAATTCAATGTAGTCTAACACCCACCTTTCCATATGACAAACAATAAACCAAAGATATATTTAAAAGCTAGGTTGAATTATAATTTTTTGAAATAAGGTTTTTAACTATTTTATGAAAAATAATAAAAATCCATTAATAATACATTTTTTATAAAAGCAACCAATGATAATCATTATAATTATCACCAACATGAAGATAATTTATCATGGTCTCATGTAAATAATGATTATCAAAAATTTCATAAACCTTTTATAAATATATAATATATAAACCAATTTTCATAATATTGGAGTAAATAAAAACTTAAAATCCTATATACATGGAAACAGATTCATGAGTTATGTATGTTCAAGGCTTAATGTGGTAATTGTTCTACGTTAGAAAAGTACTGTGGAAGAGTTGGATTGTTAGTGAGTACACCTTCATTCCAGAAATATTATTCATAATAATTTCCTTTGGGAATATTTGTAAAACTCCAATAGTGATCACATTTTTAAATGAACACAGTCATACATAAAAGAAATTATAATCCAAATAAATAATATAAACTAATACCTCAATATAAATGTAAGAACTACCAACCTCAAGGGAGAGTTAATGTTTTAGGCCCCCATATAAACAAATTACCTGCCAACTAGGTGGGGAAATTGTCCCTCATTCTAAATAAGTAATTAACAGGAATTTGGATTAGATTATTTCTCAAGACATAATTTTAAAATTATTTTTCAAATCAGTCTTAAAAAAACAAAAAAATTATTTTAAATAATTTATGGGCCAACACATTTGATATTAATTTGGTTCATAAAATAATTCCAAAACATTTTATCTTTTTAAATTTAATCATTCTTCACAGTAAATCAAAAAAATATTTCTTTTATAATTTCATTAATTTATTAAAATAAACTAAACCATGAAATATTTTTCACAAATACATTTTTTAGAAAAGATAATATAGTTTTAAAATTAGAAAAAAATAGTCCAAAAAATAATTATGTTGTCTAAAAAATTATTCAAAAATCTGTTTTCATTAATTAATATATGAATTATCATGAAAAAACACATCTTCATTTTTAAATAAGGCTATCATT
Organism: Viscum album; assembly: GCA_963277665.1. Lineage (NCBI taxonomy): Eukaryota > Viridiplantae > Streptophyta > Magnoliopsida > Santalales > Viscaceae > Viscum > Viscum album. The sequence goes on from CAUJRU010001012.1 coordinate 213,746, forward strand.
TATAAAAAATCAGAATACGAAAACCTCAAATAGATCATCCACTATTATAAGAAAATATCAGTTTCACAAATGATTATTCAAAATTCAATAGATTCAATAAACTAAAAATCGTATTATGATTTTTGAAAATTCATAACATAATAATCATAATATTAATTTCATATTTACAAAAAATGACCAAAATTGTAATTATAATATTTTTTTCATATAAAAGTTTTCTTATCCTCCCACAAAATATAGGCATGAAGATATTTGACCTTCTACTAAGTGGAATGATACACATTTCATATCACATGGAACATGTTCCATATATAAGGAATATCTCATTACACAGTCACTATAAACGGATAAAAAATAATAAGAATAAACAAATTGTAGGCCAAAAATCCCTATTGAAACCCAACCAATTGCAGGGGGATTGTTGAACTCGAATGGTCATGTTTTTATAATCCATGATTTTGAAATAAATAACAGTCAAACAAGAAGGGGAATAACAATAAACCCGGAACCCATGATAGAATCATGTTATGAAAATTTCACACTAATGTACACCATAGAATCTTAACAAACAAGGAATGAGAAAGGAGGATAAAAAATAACATATTGTAGATTCGAGGCTTGATTCATATAAGAGAATGTTTAGGGGAGGGATGATAGTAGTGGATTACTATGTGAGCTTGTGAGGTTCAACTAAAATAATTTCTATTAGGATTCATTTAAATATATGGGCAGAGTTTTATTAGTGTTTTAAAAAAATTACTAATAGGGGCACATTTTATCAATACTAAAATAACAAACAATGATAAATAGTATCTTTATTAGCACGTTTTAGGGCAGTTAGAGTTGTATCTTTATCAGCACTAAAGAGGAGCTGAATGAAGTTGTCTTTATAAGTGCTAATTTTGTATCACTAATAGAGATACCAAATAAAAGTGCTAAAGAAGTACTCCTAAAAGGTCTCTATATTAGTACTAAAACATTATCCATGATAAAAAAATTAAAATTAAAATTATAACTATAATTAATTATTTTCATCAATATTTTCATACTATTATAAATATATTTATATCATTATATAAATATAATATATATATATATATATTTAGTATATTCATTATTTATATATATTTACTACAATTTTATAATTTTTAAAATATATACTGAATTATTAATAATTATATAAATGATGCATCAGAGTTGGAGGATGAATAATCATGCTCCTTTTAAATTTTTGAGGGCTCAACTACTAGATGACTATATTGAAAGGGTAGCACTTCTAATGTCATGGAAAATTTAGATGTTTTCTCTGTGTGATTGAAAATCGGTGTGTTTTCATTAATTGTGCGTATGATTTTTCCCAAATCTTATGAACCTTTGAAAATTGAGGAACTATTTAAATGTATGTCAAGTCAGGTATGGGTTTGATTGGATGTGTGTCTCTTTACCAATTGGAAGTGTGTCCCTTTGGGGCTTGGTTTTTTTATATGTTATTCCCTTTGGATCAACTGAAGATGATAACATGGGGTATGGGTTCAATTTCACTAAAACTAGGTTTTATTCACTTCTATGAATGAGATAAGACTTTCAACTCATTGGAATTTATCAGCTGTTGTGTCCCATAACACTCCAAGGTCCATGGATTGCACTTGGTTTTATAGCATCCGATAATTATATATAATATTTCCTTGGTGATTGGAATGCCTATAAGGATGGGAAAATAGATTACATCAGTAAGGTTTTGTCATTTTTCTCACTTCATGGTAGAAGTCAACCTATGATCTACTCTTTTAGACAGATTTTATCTTACAATAGATGAGGATGAATTAATTTTTTGAATTGAGTATGATAATATGCCCCATATTTGTTCTGTTTTCCAAAGTATTGGTCATGAGGCTTCAAAATGAAGAATTTGTTTGTTGTGTTGATATTTTTATGGTAAAAGACATTATAAAAGAACATTTTTTAAAATAATAATGTGTTTAAATTATATGGGATTGTTGAAGGAAGTTGGGTGGTGGGTTCCACCCATATATTGGTTTATTAAATCAAGGAGGAAGGTTGTGGTTCTCCCTCTTCATTGCAGGATGATATGTATCCTAGTGTGAATGTATGTGTTGGACCTATTGTGACAGTTTTATAATCCTCTGTTGGGACTCATGGAATGTGTGGTATTGAAAAATTATGGGCTGAAATATATAAAGTGGAGGAAAATGTTTATAATGATGGTGTCATTATGAAGAGGAATGACCCAATAGTATAGCATGTGTATGAGGATGAAATTCACGTGGTCGATGCACAATTCAATGATAAGAAAGGGATTTCATTATGCAATAGCATAGGAAGGAAAAGGGAATATTTTTTTCTCTTGTGATTCCTCAAAAGAATGTTATCATGGATGCTCTGGTTTACAAATGGTTCCTTCTCGGAAGTCTTTTGTTTCTATATTTTCCCCTTGCAATTGGTAGTACTGTTTCTATAGATTCTAAATCATTGGAGGATAACCTGGATGGTGAGAAAGGAGTTATCTTCCAGAAACATAGAGATGGGGGAGGCATCCCAAAGGTCGTGGTGAAGGATGTGGGTGTGATGAATTTGTATGACTGGAGAAGTCCACCAGTCATTCTATCAAGGGTCAACATACCAAGGGGTAGAGAAAACTCAATGATATGTATATCGCGCTCCTAAAAAAAACAATCACCATCTGAGTTGTAGTAGACTGATGACAGTGCAACCTCTAGCTATGGTCATGGTGATGACATTGATCTTATTGATTTGAAACTTTTTTGTCTGGGAGAGGGTGTTTCTTGTTTTTTTACCTCACCTCATTCATACTTGCCTCTTTATTTTCTTAATATTTTAATAAATAGCCAGGATTTTGGGCTCCTATATAGACAGGCTTGGTTTAAATATAAATATTTTAAATATATTCACTATCAAAATATATTTATTATAATTTTATATTTATTTAAATATACAATTTCTTATTTATAATTATATGAATACTCTTTTAATAAATATTTATATATTTATACCATTATTTATTTTTAAATAGTTATATACATATTTAATAAAAATATAAATATAAATATAGAAAATATATTTCTTATTTTAACATATTTATTTTAATTTAATAATTATTTAAATATATAATTATTTATTTGTAAATATATATTTAATTACATTAAAAATATAAATATTAATTTCTAATTTAAATATATATGTTTATACATATAGAAAAAATAAATTTATAAATGTATTTAATTATAATATTTCATAACCATCAAATTTTTTTATCATTATTAATTAAAATTAAATCTTAAATGCATGCATGTAAAATATGAGTGAAAATAAATAATTAAATATGAATAAAGTTTAAAAATATTTAAAAATTGGATCTTTTTATTAATTTATATTAATTAATATAAAAATATGAATACTTATTGAAATTAATATGAACAAATATTAAATATATTAAAAATATTAAAATATAGAAAATAAATAAATATAAATATAAATGGGAATATGGTTTACTTCAAAAAAATAAAAAATTAAACATATTAAAACTGAATAAATAATACCTAAATATGGTAATATTTAATAAATAAGTAAAATTTAAATATTAAAACATAGTATATTAAATTTATCATATTACTAAATTAAATTCTAAAATAAATATTAAAATTTGAATAAATTACATAAATATTAGGTGTATGTGATTCAATATAATATTTCTGTTTTTCTTTGAATAATACTTATACTACTTCTTCTTCTTCCAATAGATTATTTTTATTAAAACCCCACTTTAAGAAAAAGTGATAACCATACATGGACCCTCCAAAACAAAGATAGTGATAATGATTTCAAAATTCCAAATATCCCAAAATAACTAATGTCAATGTTTTGCGAACCATCACCAGACACCCAGATTCCAATTTCAAACCCACAGGTTAGCATCAATGCCTCGTGCAATGAACCTACCTTGGAAGTTGTCGTGACCACTTCATCAATAATTGTGTTTCCACCATCATCACATGACACATTCACCAACACATACCTGCCAATCTCTCAAAACATCACCGTCATCACCATCGTCTGACTTCATGCCATACATAACTGAACCCCAAGCCCATTACCAAGCAACACACATATAAAAATGTATTTATTACATATATTTGTGTGTGAAAAAAAGATAACACACATTTAAAAAATGTTAAATTGAAAAATAAAATTACATTCAATTAATTCCTATTACACGATACAGTTATTCATTATTTTTAATTAATATTAATTTTTTTATCATAACCCATTATTCACTAAATATACTAATTATTTAATTTAATCATTTTTATTTTATATTATATAAATGTTATTGTAGTAAATATTATATATATTCATATATGTATATATATATATAAATATATATGAATATTTTTCAATATTAAATGTATTAATGAATAATTATGTATAATAACCATTAAAATGAATATGAAATTAATATGTTTTTTATGATTATATTTTATTCATTTTATATATTTATATTTAATATATAATATATAATACTATTTATAATTATTTCACATATATATATATATTAAATTTATATATTTTCTTAATAAATTTTTCATTAAAATATTTTTTAAATTTTTTATAATTTATTCATTTTTTATTTTTTGTTTAGTACAACTTATTAGTTTTTCATTTTTTGATTTAATTTATAAAATTTATTCATTTTATACACCTAAATTTATAATATAATATTAATTAATATTTATTATATATATATTTATATGTATATTAAATTTATTCATTTTTATTAATAATTATTTAATAAATAAAACTTTTAACATTTTTTAAATTTCCCCATTTTAAATTTTTATTTAATTATTTATTTACAATCATTCATTTTAAATTTCTATATTTAATATATAAATTTTTTCAATATTTAATATATATTTTAAATTCATTAATAAATATATAATTAATAAAATTGTAATATATTTTTTGATTAAGTCATTTTTTAATTTTTCTTGTTGTATTATTTCATTTTTTAATTTTTTTAATTTTTTTCTGTTCAAACAATGGTGGTCCATGTATATGGCCATCAGATAGGTGGGTTGAGTCGTGTACAACCCAACCATGATTCTAAGGGTGGTCCAAGGTCCAAGGGGAGCATAGGTTAGGCCTGAATCGATGAAGGCCCGTGAAGGGACCCATATGCAGGTGTGTATAATGTGTGTGTAGGATCAAATCCCTATTACAGGCTTATCAGCTTATGATATGGTAGAATGATTTATAAATGACCATCGTATACTATGGAATTTTGGCGTGGTATTACATATGTGATCATTACCTTTATCAGTGAAAAAATGTACTGATAATTGTACGCTTTATCAACACTAAAAATAAAGCACAGATAAAGGGTACCTTTTTATCAGCTCTTCTTTTAGCATTGATAAAGGATAACACTGTATATACTTCATTTTATAGTAGTGGAGGAACTCAGGATATAGAGGATTGGAATGAAAATGTCATATAAACTCCTGATATAGTTGAGACACTTGATGAGAAATGGGTGAGGTTGGCTGACTCCATACTTCAGGGTACTACTTGAAGGTTGTGGGGTGCGAAGATCCAAGAAAAGGGGCATGTGCGCTAGACATGGGTGGCCTTTAAGAACATAATTTTTATAAAATTCCTTTTAAAGGTGTTGAGTTAGGATAACCTTAATATTTCCAGGAACTACAGAAGGGAGAGATATTAATAGCTAGTTATGTCTCTCATTTTGTTGGCTAGATTCATTTTTATCCTCTATTAAATGGGTATTAGGTGTAGGATTAGAGGTTTGAGATCATTTTTCAGCCCCTGATAATGCACCAAGTGAGTATAATTTACCTGAAATATTAAATATATGCCCTTTCTAAAGATGTTATTATTGAAAAAGGTTTTTTGGAGGATAATGTGATATGCCCTCTTTATTATTTTAGTGGTTTAGTGAGTGGTGTTGTGGGTTCCTACTTAAGAGAATGGTTTGGGGGTTAGAGGAAGTGTTCTATGGAAAAAATAAGCAGTCTGAGAATACATGATACTTTTTAGTTCCTATTATGGTAGGATGTGTCCCATAATGTTATTAGTGTGTGAAAATATTTAATTATCATTAATAATATACTAGTATGATGATGGTTTGCCATCAGTGTGAAAATATGGGACATGTTCAAAAGTTCTGCACAATAGTGACATGGATGAGTTTTGAATGGAATGTTAAATAGACACATGCCTCTAGGGCTTGGTTTAGGGGACCTCTGAAAAATGGTTAGGATACTTCCGGGTGATATAGCTATGTAGTAGGTTATAGATCCTAAGTGAAACATCAGTATCCATTGGGTTTAGTTCACCAAGTTGGTTTGGGATCACAAGGCAGGGGCCATGGATCCAAGATAGGTCAAATTTATGAATTTTATTAGGATTAAAAAGATAGTGGAGTGGGACTTTTGAGAGGTATAGGTTCAATATTGGTTTTTTCAATGCTCTCAACTACTTTTATTAATACTAGAGAGCCTCATTAGTTTATTTATGCCCATGTTGTTGATGATTTTGAATATTTTTGTGATGTTCTTCCTAAAGTTGTTAAATCTTGATAAACCTCTCATGAAGATGGTATATCATACACATTGTTGTCCAGAATTTCCCATGGTGGTTAATGGCATTAATAATTTATAGGATATTATTATATTGAATATGAATAATTTTGATTTTATTTTAAACCTCAATTGGTTGATCTGTTTTCAAGCCCAAATTGATTTATATTGGAGATGGTTGACTTTTACACCCCCAAGGGATATGAGTTTGTTGTAAAAATGGAATTTAATCTCGAGGATCGAAAAAATGAGATAAACATACATTGATTTGGGCCATTATGGAACATGTGTTTTGTGTATAGTTCTAGAAGCACAACAGGTTATGGTCTATTCCATTTTTCCTCTTATGGTGGATAACTACCAGGATATTTTAATGGAATAATTCTCAGGACTCTATCCTAAAATGGGGATTAAGTTTGAAATTGAACTTAGATAGAGAGTTTATCCTATACTGATTCCCTTATATCTCATGAAATTTGATGACTTTAGAGGGATCAATGTGTTGATTTATGACCATTAGGTGAAGGTATTTATTTTTTGGATCACTTCTAATTGGGATTCTCTAGTTTTATTATCTAAAAATATGGATGGAATCTATTTATTGTTCTTCTATTGTTGTAAATTGGATCATGACATGATGAATGATAGGTATACACTACCAAGGATTGATGACATATTTGACCATATCATGGGAGACACATGGTTATAAAAGATTATTCAATGATTATGGTACCATCAATTGTATGTCAAGAAAATGGATAAGTTAATGAAAGTGTCCAAGAATAGGTATGGGTTATATGAGAATCTCATGATTCCATTCAGTCTAAAAAATGTTATGTTGGTGTTCATGGATCTCATGAACATTGTTTTTCATCATTAATTAGACTCCTTTATAGTGGTATACATAAGAAATATACCTATCAATTCACAGACCCCAAAGTTGCATACCTAGAATCTAGAGATCATTTTGAGCACACTCTAACTTTTTTTATTTTATAATAAGATATCAAAGTGTCGATTTTAGATCTAATAGGTTCATTTATTTGGGATGGCAATTTCATGGGAAAGAACATTTATTGACCTGGATAAGGTGTAGGTAGTTATGTCATGGATGAGTCCTATAAATTCATATTATGTTTAGAGTTTTCTCAAGTTGTTCAAGTATTATATTAGGTTCATCTAGGAATACCCTCACTTTTAAAAACCAATTTAATATTATTCTATGAAGGTAGTAAATTTTTAATGGTTTAATCATAGTGAGGAGGCATTTCATTAGTTAAAGGAGAGGTTAATTTATTCATTAATTTTTAATTTTCCCAACAAAGGATCCAAATTTTATATTTATTTTTATTCTTTAGAAGATAGTTTAGGGGTATTCATGATGTAAAGAGATTGGTTAGTCACTTCTGGGTCTCTTCAACTATAACACCATGCGTGTAAATACTCCTCTCAAGACCTTTAGTTGAATGTGGTGCTCCTTAATTTAAATTTTTTCCATGACCTCTTTAGTGAGGTATTTGTAGTCTACAGAGACCACAAAAAATTGAGATATATCATTTCTTTGTCAAACATGAACATATTATAAAGACATTATGTTGATTAAAAAAGACATTTGAGTTTGTGATGTAATATTCCATTGGGAGGGGGAATGTGGCCAAAAATTCTATCAATGGGAAATCATAGGGATGGGGAACATAGGAATTAAATGAAGAGTATAAACATATTCATTTTTCATAGGCTTTTAGAGTTGAAGAATTTTTGTTTCTAGAGGTGGTGACCTTAAATACCATGATTATTTCTTCATCTAGAGTAGATTGAGTAATGACCAATTAGGAGTCTTGTAACACCCCTAGTGTCACTTTTATATTGAATTATTTAAAGGATGGTTTAGTCTCTTTATTTAGACATATTTTTATCTAAAAAGGGTAATTTTGGGACTTTTTCTAGGTCGCATAGTTAAGGTGCATGGTTAGGATAACCATGAAACCTACATTTGAAGACCTTGAATCTAAAAAAATAGTGATCAACATGGATTTTTTAGGGTTCATTTAACAATTCCAGTAAACTATGAAACCCACCCAAAGAGGATTATTTTTGTCTTTACCCATTCTATTTCATTTTGGATTCTCCCCTTGGCCTCCCACTCTATTTCACATAATTTGGATGCATTCCATAGAACTTTTTCCCTCCCTAAATATCCTCTTACTGGAGTTTATAGTGGTTTTAGGATGATTCTTCACATAATTCAAAAGGTTATAGATTCCTTCTCCTTCTTCATGGGTTATCTTTTGTTTTTCCCCTTCTCCTCTAAACTGGGTCACCATGTTTGAATGATGTTCATGCTTCAGGTTATTCTAATATTGGGGATTTCATTTTTTAGTGGTTGTGAGACATAGTTGGATTCTCTTTTTGGTGGTTCTAATTTAAGGTGAAATGATTCGAACACATGAGTTCTATTTTTCTGTTTTATATCCTTTTGTTCGTGATTTTTGTGACTTATTTATTATTTAAATGTGTTTTAGATTTCATGTAATTATTTATATGTTATCTATTTTCGATATTCATGGATTTCCATTCTTAAGTACTTTTTCTACATTGGAAACGTGGGTGAATTGACCTTTGATATATAATTTGGTCTGAAATTTGTGTTTAAATAATTTTTTTTATAAAATTCCAAATATTTTTTCAACATTAAGTGAACATGTTTTCTGGTAATTATCCATATTGGGTGTTAAATTGGGTTACACTTTATTTAGAAGGGTCTAATTTTTTTTATGTGTGGTTTGTTGTTGTATTTCAAAATTGGGTATCCCTTGTTCTTATTTGTTTTTGTTTTTGAAAGATTATTTTTTTCATTTGGAATTTTTTTTAAATTCTAAAATCATTTTTTGAAATTGATTTCCAAATGTATATGATATAAATAAAGTCATGATTAGAAATTTTGAATTGACATTTTTTGTTCCATTTTTGAGCCCCCTTGGTTTTTGATAATGTTAATGGTACCCATGTGATGGATGTTATTGATGTGATTCATGATGTTATCAAGGGTTGTGTGATCATATATGTAAGGGATGTGTGAGGTGGAAAGGATATGATAGTGTTTTTTGCCTAATGGGATATGTTATTATCATGTAGTGACATTGATTTCTCATAGCCCACCTCCATTATTAGTCAACAAGGATACATATGTTTCTATGGGAAAGTAGTGGGACGTTTCTTAGGTAGGTATGGTTTTTACTAGGTATATCCCCTTAGTTATATGTAAAACCTTTCATTGTGTTTTTTAACTAAGGATACTATATAGAGAGAATTGGGGGGCTGATCTGTGAACATAAACCTACTATTAGATATGTCCAATTTTATATAATTTTCGTTGTCTCATTAGTTCTTGAGGTTTTTTCCCATGGTTGGTATATATGTCATTAATTTTTTTTATATAATGTTATTTGTTTTTTTAAATCATGGATGTATTTTCATAACAATGTTTATCATCTCGTGGATTAGTCATGTTGATGAATAGTTTAATTCCATTTTTTTATTGTATTTATTTATAACCTACTACGGTTTTGTTCCATTATTATACTCATTCTTTTATTTATTACCTTTATTTTGGGTGTGTAATATATTTGAAAGGATAATGGGATAAATATTTCCCAATGTTACATTGTTGTTTCATATGATTTTAAAATGTTTAAAATCATGTCTGGGTTGATTTTTCAAAATTGTGTTATTTCTAAAAAGAAAAGATTAGCACTTTGAATTGGCCTAGTTTTTGGTAAATCATCATTATCGAATGTTTTATGAAAATTACGATTTGATAGATTTCATATCCCATGATTTGATTATCCATATACTTTGTAAAGGAAAATGAAAACCTATTTTTTGTTTATTATTTCCAAACTAGTAATATTGGTTTCTTTTATAAAGGGATTGAATTTGACTCCTTGTGGTATCCTACTAGCTTCATTTTATTTCATACATACTCACACTGGTGGGTATGTTGTCTCTATGTATTATGTAGGTTGTTCATCGTTTTTGATTTCAGGTTGGATATTGTTCAATCTTATTTGGGATTCAGGTGTTGTAGGAATAATGGTGGTGACTAGAGAGTCACCTGGAGTTCGTGATTGGACATTCAGTTAAACGGAATCAGTTGTCCCAAGCATGGTATTAGATTATATGATATTTCATTATCTTAAATTTTAGTTTTTTATCTTTCAATGATTTTTTATTTATATAATCTTTCTCTTGGAATGTATATTTTAGTTTTTATTATCATTCCATGTTGGGATGATTTTATTTTGTTTCTTGAGTGTAAAATCATCACTAACAATAATGTATAACACCCTTGAAACTTTTTGTCCGATCGAAGGGTGGGGGTCAAAGTTTCTCCACTTCTATGTGGTGGGAAGACTCTATAATCCCATGGATGGATGACCCGGGTTGGTTCATGAAAAAACAGTATCAAAGTGTGCCGCTATCTAGAAAATTGTCCTTGGTTTTTAATGACATTCCTTCTTTGTTATTTGAGGTGTGTTTGGGTAGTCTAAAGATAAGTATATTCATTGGGGATCTAGTGGAGTTTGTGGGTAAGGGATTGGATAGATCTTTGTCATAATGAACCATGAGTTTCCATGGGAGTATCAGTTTGGAGTATTGATCTTGAGTATGGATTTGGATGTTTTGATTGAATTTTGATGTGTTTGTATGATTATTTTAACCATGTTGATTTTACTAGTTATTTTGAAGGTATGTTTGGGTTTTGGGGGTGAAAATGGAGAATATAATAGGGTGGATTGGTTAGCATGCACAGTATAGTAAACCAAGACGTACCCATGAAACATGGTTTTGAAATAATGGTTGTGCCTATGGAATAGTTGTCACACTGTTTAATAACATGTGCGGTCAAACCATGAGAAGTTAATTATATACATTAGGATAGGTTATTTTCTCCACATTTTTCTAATATTCACTCAAATGGAGTATTCCATTTATGTGTTAACCTATAGTTTAGTATTAATTGTGACATTATGGAATGTGATTATGTTGAATGTCGGTTAATTTGGGTCCTATCCTTGTGTCCTTAGTTTTTTCCTTGGGAATGTTATGTCAGAAAGTGGAAACAATATTTAGAAATAAAAAAGGTATTTCATCTTTTGAAAACTATTTTATGATAGTTTGAATAATAATGAGTGGTTTTTTTGAAACTGGGATAAAAAAATAATAATAATTTGATAATATTTTTAGTAAAAAAAATTTATTTTTTTTAAAACAATTCAATTATTAAAGTAGTTTTTTTAAGAATTTGATTATGAAAGAGTTTTTGATCGGTAGGTTTATTTGAAAATGGTTATTCAAAATTATATTGGAATGGTGTGAGATATTTCACTTTTATGAAATGTTAGGTTATTAATTTGAAATATAAGGGTGTTAACTCTTGTCTTACATGATTTTCCAGACTTGTGGATCATAGTAATGGGTATAGGTTTACAGAAAAACTGGTGGAAAATATTTGTGATTTTAAATGATATTTTCAATGTTCTATGAAATTTTTTTGCAAATTATTTTTTGAAATTCTGTTTTGATAGGCCCCCTTGGATATGTGAATATTTTATTTGTGTGATAAGCATGCAAATTTGGGCTCATGTTTGCCGTATCTTCTTAACTTCGTCCCATAAAAGACTTGACAGAAGAGAGAGTGTTGTTCCCGAGCGTTCTATTTTTATGGTTTAATTCAAATGCCTTTGGGATCACCTATTTTGGATGTTTCTTCATTATTTATTATTAGTTTTAAAATCATATAGTGTAAACTTTGAACAATTATATATAAGATTATTTGGGATTTTAAAATGTGTTCATGTGAATTTATTTTATCGTCTTGATAGGTGGTTTTATTTTGTAATTTATTGTCAGAATTTAAATAAAAATTACTGTTTAATTTTTAATGATGATTTAAAATTGGATATGGAATTTTAAATGTGTTTTGACCTAATTTGGTTCATACAATTAAATATAAGTTTTAATTTTAAACATACATATATTTTTATTGGATGATCCAAGCGTTGATTTAATGTTCCATGTACTTTGAAAATTGTTGGAAAATAATTTTAAATGTATTTTCATGCTTCGAAGGAAGGTTATTTGGTTTTTAAAATCTCTCTTATTTGGTTTTTTTAAAACTCACTTGTATGTTGTTGTTTTTAAAATAGATTTCAAAATAATGGTTTCTAAAAGATGGTTTGAAGGGGGATCCAAACAATGAAACATGACACTTTTGGAATTTTCCTACGTATAATAGGTGCATGGAAATCCAATTAACATTAAAATTTGTTTTAGAGATTATTTGTAAAGTTGTTTTGAAAAATTACTGTGTTGTTTTACTTATTTTGGAAACATTTTTGAATATAAAAATTTGAATTTTGATTATTTATGTGTTTTCTTTTAATAAATTTTAATATTTTGGTGCTTTTCAAAATGGGTTAAGGTATAGAAATCATATCTTCAATCTGTTGAATATTTTTACCAAATGGGAAAATTTTGTAAAATTCTTTTCTATATTTTGGAATTTGAATTATTTTGGTTTCTGGGATTACCTTTCAGCTTCTATGATGTCGTGGGATTTGGAGGGTCTGTATATGCCTTGATGTTTGGTTGTCTTCTTTTGAATCATCTGGAGTTTTATTATGCCATTATCAGGTTTAAGGATAGTTTCAGGTTGATGTGGGAATAATATTCTTCTACATTAGTACTTGTTTAACTATGATTAATGGTTCATTTATAATTTATAGAACATTATAGTTCTTGTTTTTTTAGGGTTCTAGAAAGTGTGGTGTTCCGATTTGAGGTACTAATTTACACTTAGAGTATTGTGACTTAGTTTAAGGAACCATTTTGTCTCTTATTATGAAATTCATTATAGTTATACCTTATGGAGGTGAGTATTAAGATTCATTATGGCTCCACCATATGTGTGTATTATTTTTTAAGGTTTAATTACCTTTGAGGAAGTGACGACATAATTCTATGTTTCTTTGATATATTTTGGAGGTTGTTCCGAATAGTGGAAATTTCGTTGGGGGTGTTCTGTCTTGTTACATCATTTAAAAGATTTATAAATGCTGGGGGTACCATTCTCGGTATCTATTTCATTTTTGGTCATGTTATAATAATCATGGTTGTGTTCTACTATAAGACTATTATAATCCCAGTGGATTTAGTGGTTTTTTAGGAATCACAATTTCTCTATATTTTCTTCCTAAGGACCTCTCTAGTTGTTCAATATCCAACTCCCCTCGCATTATAGATGTTTTTTTTTGGATTTTTATTTTTATTCCATCTTGACTCAGTAATTTTCTAGGGTAGAAAGTGACATGGTTGAGATTTTTTGACACCCATATTTTATATTATATATAGGGGTAAATTATTGATGATTTAGTCCCTTGAGTAGTTGTGTTTTAGAATGAAATTAGTCATGTTTGATTACCTTTTCAAGGTAACATAATTATTGGGAATAGTTAGTTTGACTATATAGAATACATGTTCATCCCATGATACTAAAAATAGTAGTGATCTATACAATCTATTCAAGGATTGTTTAACCATTTGAGTAAACCACACAACCCACCTGAGGAGCGGTATTTTTTTTCCTTTCACCATTTTATTTGGTGTTTCTCCCTATTTCCTCACCACTCAATTTACCTCAACTTGGAATCCTTAAATAGAGATCCTTCCCTATACAATGCTCCTCAAAGTGGATTTCAATTTTTTTCATGGTGATTCTTCACCCAATTAAAAAGGTTAGTGAATACTTCTACTTATTCTTGGTTTTTTATCTTTTTTCCATTATCCTATAACAATAGTGGCCATTCATGGCAGATTTGCATTACTTGGGTTGTTCTAAAATTGGGTTTTTTGGTTTTTAATGGTTATGAGACATAATATTAGTCTTTTTCCTATGGTTTTTGTTGAATGTGACATAATTCCATCATAAGATGTAGTTGTTTCTAGATCATTGACTTTTACATAATATTTCCATGATATCTTGATGCTTTTAATGTGTTTTAGATTTAATGTGATTTCATAAATGATTACAATTTTTTATTTTCAATGGTTATCCATGATTGTGTGGTTTCTATCTATGAGAAAAATGGGTGAATTACCTTGTTAGGAGGAATTCTGTATAAAATTTGTGTTTTATGTATTATTTGTGTTTTATAAAATGCCAAAGAGGGTATTATTCAAGGAATAAACTTGTCCATTTGGATTTGGAAAAAATTGAGTTTCAAAATGGGTTACCCGTTTGTGTTCTTGAATTGGTTTCATGTTTTAAAGTGTATATTGGGTTTATAAAGAAAAATGGGGTTTCCCTAGATCTTATATGGTTGTGTTTGTGAATTAATATACATTCCTTATGAATTTTGATTAAATTACATATTTTTAAAAAAATTTATTTCAAAAAATTTATGATATAAATAAAGGCCTTGTTAGAACTTTTGAAGTGACATTATTTGTTCCCTTATTGATTCACATTTGTTATTGTTAATGTTTAAGTTATCCGGGTGATGGATTATCATGATTTGATTCATGATGTTCTCATGTGTTGGAGATATTATTTTTAAGGGATGTGTAAGGTGGGATGTATGTGGTTGTGGTTTTATCCCATCGATCATTATAATTTTAATGTGGTGACATTGTTTTCTCATGGCCTACATCCATTATTAGTCCTTGAGGATATTGAAGTTGATAAGTAAAAAGTAGTGGGGCATTACTTGGATAATTGAATTTTTTCTCTATATATACCCCCTAAGTATTACATAACTCCTTGATTTGAAGATTTTCACCAAGGGGAATTTTTAAGGATATTTTATGGATATATGGATGACCATTAATCTACTAGAAGTTAGGTACACTTTTTTATGTCTTGTACTACCATGTTAGTCCTTATTATGTTGACATATTCAAGTTATCTTAGTTATGAATTTTTTGGAAATGTTGGCATGTCTATCGTTTTCTTCTTATATGGATTTTCATGATATATAGTATATTTATTTAACCAAATTTTTTTATTCAAGAATTTTAATGGATTTATTTATAACATGTCTTGGTTGTGTTTCCGTATTCCATCCATTATTTACCTGTTTAAATTTATATCGAGGGTGTAAAAGATATTAATATAAAATTGGTGAATTTTTTTTAGAGTGACATTTTTTGTTGGAATTATTTTTAAATGTTTTAAACTATGTGTCAGTATATTTTTCAATAGTTGGGTATTTTAAATGAGAAATGGATACAACATTGAATTGGTATGATGTTTGGTGAACCCTCATTACAGAATGTTTTAATAAAATTTTTCATTGAGAAGGTGAATATCCCATTCATTTTTTATCCCTATACAATGTAAAATAAAATTAAATCCTATTTTTTTTATTATTTATAATGTTTTGAGATTGGTATATGTAGACGCCGAAAAGGTCTATAACTCCTCAAGGAAGTTTCGAACAGACGAAGCGAATTCATATTCGAACTCAGAGGACCGGTTCGAAGGGCCCATAAGTGGTGCGTGAAAAATTGGGTGAAGTGCATGGAAAAAATGTCCCGCGCGAAAGGAAACCCGGGATTCGTGCAATGTCCTAGCACTGGTGCGAAATAATTTCGCACTCACATCCCGCGCGGTTAATATTTTTCACCGCTGCCTCCATCACACAAATTTTGCGCGCAACCCTGGATTTCGTGCCACCAAATGCATATTAATAGAAGGCGACCCCTTCGGTTTTGGGGTTGAAGAATTTTAACTTGCTCCCGTGCGAGTAATTACAAGAAAAATATGGCCTTGAGTTACGGTTCTTTTTCGCCCCAAGTGGCCCCGGGATCCTCCTTCGCCTGAGATCCCCATGGATTATACTAAAATCCAACCCCTTCGGGGTCCTCCCCTCACACACAATTCCTTCTTTTGCGCACAGGGGGGCCAAGTTGCACGAAATCCTTCTTTTGCGTGCACACCCCATCCAGTGCGCGCAATTCCTTCTTTTGCGTGCAATACATTCCTTTGGGAGTCGACCCGGCCTTTTTCGCACGCATCCCTGAATTGCACGCTGACTCGATGTTCTCCTATCAGCATCCTCAATTTTGTTCATGATTGCCCTATTTGGCGCATGCCTTCTCTATTGCGCGCGGCCTATCCTGTTTGTCGCACCGCAGACTTTTCGGGGCGGGAGGTCAACATTTTCCATTGCGCCCTTATGCGCACCCACCTTCTATCTAGGGATTACCATGATTTAAGATACTCCTCCACATACTGTGAAACACCTTGAGTTGACATATTCTTCTTGGTTCATTTCCTATGTAATGTGTTGAGATTATTATCATCAATTCCCCTGAGAAGAATGCCCTATCATTCAATCATAGGATGCCTCTTGTTCCAAATAAGAGATGGATTATGCTCCAAGCATGAGATTCCATAGTCCTATCTACATGACTATAAACTATACTAAACATTTTTTTCCAAACATAGGATTCCTCTTGTTCCAAATAAGAGATGCCTTGTGCGCCAAGAATAATATACCTAATTCCATGATTACAATGGAATAGTTTCAAGAGCGTTGGAATCCGTTCAAACATTCCATCACTCCACCCCATGCTTTGCATGTCCTTCATTTGGATCTACATCCACTTCAAAGTCTAGAGGGACCCCCTAACGGTTTAGTCACATGCTGCATTGGCTCACCTACCATCCAGGGCCAACGCCCCATAAGACATAGTGCGACACATTGAGTGAGGTCCTGTGTTTCAAACACGGTCAGCAGTCGACCCCTCATTATTTTGTCCCCATTTTAGGCTAATGCGACAGGATGATGTATTGCGAACATGGTCAGCAGTTATCCTCTATCGCCACACCACTCTCATTGCATTCCGAATACCGGGAATGTGATTCACACTTTTCATATCCCTTTTTCTGGGCCAATTCCAACGCCCTTGGCATTATGCCGCTTGTGCACTAGTGCATAGGTGGGTACCTCAACCCATGAGTGAGTTGGGATGCCCGCATAGCCAGACATGAGGAAGAAATTATGGGTTGCTTCCATGCATAAGCCCCATCCATCGTTGCAACTCCTTAGCGGCACTTGGGCTGCTTCAATGCGTAAGCCACATCCACCATAGCCACGCTAAAGTGGGTCCCTCAATGGTTCGCCCTACGACCCCCCGTTACTATGGCCTGACCAATGCCTTCCCTCCCACAAGGGGTAGAGGGTGTTGGGAATGTAAGCCCTAGGGGTGTGGAGCAAACCCACATCATCCAATTTGCAGGACATTAAACTGCTAAGCACCTCATCATTAACACATGAAGTTAAACTATGGTCTGGCCCCATGCCTCGCATGCAGGGTCCCCCCAGCTCAGACATTTTTTACGCCCACTCGTCTCCACGGGAATGTAATCTTTATCGCATGGAATGTTATCCTCTTTGTCAGAGTTTCGTTTTTCCCCAGGGGAAGGGCGGCCTCAGAGCGTAAGCCCCTAGCCTATCTTGGAGAAGGTTGCACCCATTCACCTCCGTACTTCCCCACTACCAAGGCCAGTGGAGTCCCTTTCCCATTGCGCTTTGTTGCACCACGGGCCTCCATCCTGGAGTAAGCCCCGACACCAAGGGCTGATAACCACGCGTAATCCCATGTTTCCTCTTTGGGATACTCTACGCATAAGCCCCTTTCCGCTTCTCACGGATGCACCCTTTGCGACGTGATCGTCTGGTCCCTGCTTCCTCTTGTTTCTCACACCGAACATGACTCATAGGGGATTAGAGTGCGCATTGACCATAACATCCTCTTATAGGGCGCCTCAGAGCATAATCCCCATCCCAGTGAACTACATGGACTTTGATCCATGCTAACGCATTGTACGTAGGAAGCCTCCACGAGGTTCAAGCCCACCACCCGGTCATTCTGACTTCTCCACTTTAGTATGCCAATACCTTGGGCCACCAAAGAGCGTAATCCCCAAATTCCCCATCCAACATGACGTTAAACTGTATTCCCCAAACTTTGTGGACTTTGATCCATGATAATGCATGGTACATAAAAAGCCTCCATGAGGTTCAATCCCATCACTCGGTTGATCCGACCCCTCCTCATCGGTTCACAACCACCATTATGGGATGCCTCAGAGGGTAAGCCCCATACCCACCATCATGGGCTACCTCAGAGCGTAAGACCCATACCTCACACCCACGTCTCATCCTAACCTCTCCCTCGAGCCCATGTTCCTAGGGAAGCTCATGCCCTAGCCCGGAGATCTTACTCCATCCAGGCTCCAATCCATGCATTCATTCTCACGGGTTTCCTCTTTAGGTGTCCCACCGTATCACCAAACTACGCGGACTTTGATTCCCTACCATGGGGATACGTAGGAAGACTCTATGAGGTTTAATCCCGTCACTCCATCACCCATCCCGATCCTTACCCAGGCCCCACATCCCGTTGGGATCATGCCACCCCATTCCACTCCAATGTATCCGGGAAGCTGCCCACGTGCTGACCCCATCATTGGTGTTCCCCATAGGGGGTCCTTCAATCTGATCCACTCTCAGTGTTCCGATCAGTCTGATCTATCTCCGCCAGACGTTAAACTCATGGCATACCCCGTGTTAAACATGGGAAGCTGAGGAAAAACTCATATATGGTGCAGAATTCCCCGCGTTCTATGTGGGATGCCTCAGGCTTCCGCACCCTCAAGAAGCCCGATGATAAGGGACAGAAGACAGACAAGCTAATCCCCAGTGTCGACGTGCACCGACGACACCCCAACGTGACCATTCTCCTCACCGAAGGTTGCTGCCCTGACCGGACCCCTTGGAGCTTCTCAACGGAAGCAGCATAATTAACTGGCGTCCATGCAGATATGGCACCGGGAACGAGCTTCACGAACCCGTCTTAAATCTATGAGGGAGACCCGGACTAGGTGAAGATCTCTGAGGAGGAATCCACGGAAGGAAGAACCGATATCCCATCATCCTAGTTTCGATCAAGGAGAAGACGTCCCTGAACAAGGAACAGATACCTCTCACCATTGGAAAGAGGGAATGTGGGGCAACAAGCCACCCCGCTCCCCGCGTGACGGACACGCGCACGCCCCGGCGTAAAAGCATCGGAAACAGTACATTTTATAAAAATAATGAATTGGTCTCATGGTGGTATCCTACTAGACCTGTATCAACCCCTACATACTCACACTACTAGGTATGTAGTATTTATAATTTTTTAGGATCTCATAGGTTTTGGATTTCATTATGGATATTATTCCATATTCATTGAGGGAAAGGGTTGTATGAATTATGGTAGTGGCCAAAGAGTCCCACAGAGTGGGTGATTGGATATTCAGTTTCATGGAATTGGTTGACCCAATATTGTTATCATATTCTTTTGTATTTTTTTACCTTTCATTGTAGTTTATTATATTTGATTGGTTGTTTATTTATATCTGATTTCTATTGGAATCTATATTACATGTTTACTATTATACCATGTTTGGATATTTTTGTTTGGTTCCGTGAGGTTGAACCATCCCCAATGGTTATGTATGATATTTTGGACACTTTTCATCACCTAGGGGGGCCGGGGAAGCTCCTTGGATTTCTAGTAAAAAGGATTACAAATTTAATTGATGGATATACCCTGATGGGATTGTATAATTCTAACATATATTGTTAGTTTATATGATAATGGTTTAAGGGAGACAATCATATTTAATGATAGAATTTGAACTGGAATGATGTGATATATAAAAACGTAAGGATTTCTATTCTGACATCTTTTGGGGAGGGATCG
>CAUJRU010001013.1:0-173723 GCA_963277665.1 Viscum album
AATGATAATATAATAAAAATAGTATATAAAATATAACTATATGTTATTATTTTAATGTAATAACCTATATCATGATTCTCTTCCATAAAATGGGAAATGAAACTGTCGATTGTGTGTACAATTAACTATCGCCTCACGAACCGATGTAATTTATTTTCAATCACCACCTTTAAAGGATGGATATGATAATGTATTTAACACATTTATATAATATTTATGACATTATCATACTTTTTAATTATAATATCACATATACCATATTAGTTTCTATGATGTTTAAAATATGATAACGTCGCTCGTGTGTACGTCAGACCACCACCTCTAGAAACAGTGTGACTCGTTTTTCACTTACTTTTTACATGGAAAGTAATAAAGATAAATTTAATGAATATATATGATATATATAAAATTATATAGATTCTATAATATTAATAAGTCACCCAATTAATTATCATTTCTATTATTAATGGAATGATACCATCGCTTGTGCGTACATACGACTCATCATCTCCACGAAGCGAGAAAATTCATTTTATAGGTCCAACCTTGAAGAATGATTATAAAATTATATAAGGAGTTGGAATTAAATTTATATAATTAATATAATTATTTAGAATATGTATTTATATAATATATCCAATAACCAAATCATTCATGACAAATCATGAATGGAAAAAAAGATAAATAACTCTCAAAATAATGAAAACAATGAAATATTATTAGTATATGTGTAGTAAAATGTTATAATAGAATCATATGTGATGTTAAAAATATGAATATGGTTTTATTAAAAATTAATAACATTATTTAAACCATTATATATGAGTTTAAATTAAATTCAACCAAATGTAGGTGCGAGGTATGTGACTTCATCTTAATTTCCCTTCATTAAGGTATATTATAATTTTATACTTCTAATTTATTTTATATGGTTTATAAAATACACATTATAAACATGATTTAATTATTATTTAATAATTAATGGTATTTTAAGTTTAAATTTTAATTATTTTATCAAAGTGTATTTGACTATAAAATTACCAAGTGGAAAAAAATTTCCTAACTCGATTTATTTTCATTGAGTTATATTACTAATTCAATGCCTTTGATATTATAAGATTATGTTTGTAATGGATTTTGAATATATATCGTTTTATTTTAAATTTTTAATGTTTATTTTAATTTTATACACATAATTGATTCATTGGATAATTCTCACTTTAAATTTATGATTATTGTAAGGGTTTATTTTAAAATCTAAATTTAATCGAGATTATTATTACTTGAATTTCCTATAAAGGAAATTATTTGATAATTGTTTAATAAAACCATTTAATTTTATTCTCCTCTAGTTATTCATGATGTTTTAAAGTAATATTACCATTTTATCACTCTTTCATACATAAAATTGTTGATATTTTTTAAAGAAAATATGATTTTATTTATCCTTTCAGTCGGAAATCCATTTTCTTCCAAAACCAAGTTTTATAAAAATGTTTTCAGAAAAGATTTTAATATTCTTAAAAATGAATTGTTAAACTCATTTTTACCCATGTTTGATTTTTTTTACAAATTGTTTTAAAGGAAAATTCATGACATTTTATAAATAATGTATGCCTGGATTTTACAGAAAAAGTGAAAGGAATATTTGTTTTAACATGTATGGCATGTATAGAATTTCATGCTATCATGACAAATAAATGTTTTATAGATTCCTTTATAAGTTTAAAAGGTTATTTTTCAGGAAAATTATTTTTAATTTTTTAACTTTTATTTTTAAAATATGATTTTAAAAGTGAAAAGGTTATTTTCCTCAATATTATTTTCTAAGAACTTTTATGGTATATTTATTCATTAAAATAGTAAAACTTTATTTTACTTATACTAAATAGAGGATATGTTTAATTGATACCATATTTATTCTTCCTTTGGATGGTTTATGATTATTTTGACCAAGGATAGTATTGAAATTAACTTTCTTGATTCATTTGTGTAGTCATTAACTTTACCTTGAATTATTTACTTTCCTATGATCATTAGACCTTAAATTCCCCATAAATATATGAATTATTTATCATGGATAATATTATTTCTTAAATCCTATATCATTTATACATATCGTGTTTTACCTTAAATGTTAATTTATTTACTGGGGAAATATTGATAATACATTTTGTTTATTAAATAGACATATTTATTGGTAAGGCATATTGGTCGTGAATTAAATTGATTATTCGATATATGAGAATTTTTTTGTACATACAGATATGGTTTTTTCTTAGTTATAAATATCCCCTCAATTCATCGGTATAATCATGTGATGAATCAGTTGTCAATAATTAGTTAAATATCTTTCTGGTGGATACATATCCTTTAGTTTTAAATTGTCTTGTGAATGGTCTTTACAATAGAGATTTCACATAATTGATAAAATGATGTCCAATGATTAATAATTTCCTCCATTGAGAATTTAGTTATTATTATCGCTAATATTTTTGAAATTATATTATCTTTGGATTCATTTCATTATTATTTTATTGATTAAATTTTATTTGTTTTTAGTTATTTACAATGCCATGTTGATTATTCCTTATCCAGTTATGATAGTCATGTTATTGATTAAATGGAATGTGTTTTTAGTTATTTACCTTTCTATATTGATTATTGGTTATCTTATCATGATAATAAAGTTGTTTAAATGGAATAAGTGTTTAGTAATTTACCTTTCTATATTGATCATGCACTATCTTATCATAATATTCAAGTTTAAAAGGATTTTGTGTTCAGTTATTTACCTTTCCATGTTGATTATGTGTTATCTTATCATGATAGTTTATATTGTTCAAATGGAATGTGTGTTCAATTATTTACCTCTCTATAATGATTATGGTTATTGATTCAGTATAGTTTGTGTTGAACTTAACCCTGACTGATAATTTGAGCTCACCCATATTTTATTTCCTTTCCCAAAAATCTAGGATGTTTACTAATAATTATATATAATGATATTCTAGAGGGAATAATGAAATTGTCAAATAAAAAGTATTAATTTATGTTTTCAAATGTAATATGAGAATCATATATATATCTAGTTTACCAAGACTAATAAACTATTTGGTCCTTCGAGATGAAATTACTTTTACCTTATGCCAATGTAATAAATAAGACACCAGATCTGGGTTACTGGAGTTAGTGTTGTTAAATTAAAACACTTTTTCATATCCTTTTCTATCTAATGGGAAATTGAAACATTTCTCAGGCATAAGTGTGGATTATTACCTCCATGAAGATATGTGTTTCATTTTTCATCACCGGATGATATGGATGGTTAAAATTATAAAAAAATGAATATATATGATATTCATGACATAATTATTAGTTTTTAAAGAAATTATATCATCTATTTTATTACCTTTACATCTATTTAAAAATTTATAATTTCGTTCATGCGTATATGAGGAATACAATCTCCACAATGCGATGTAATTTTTTTTCCATTTTTACCATATAATGATCGTAATAAGGATGAAAATAATGAATAAATATGACATTTATAACATATTTATTATTATTGGAAAGTAAAATATTATCCACTTTAGTTCTTTTCCATATATTTGAATAATTAAAACACAATTCATGCGTACTTACAGGCTACTAACCCCATAAAATGGCGTGGATCATTTTTCATGACTTCTACATCTTGTTAGTTTTAAAAATTTATATAATGTATAAATATGATAAAAATAACATTTTTAATATTATATAGATATTTTAAATATAAATCATTTAAACATGGTCAATACAACTATGTGGTTTTGAGGTTATAATACGAACGACCTTAAAACATATATTGTGAACTTAACTATTTTAGTAATTAAATAAATCATGGTAATAAATAAAATAGTAGGAATAATAATAATAAAATAAACATGATAAAGGTTATTATGTAAGTATAGAAATAATATAATTTTATTATTTAGGATTTGGAGAATGTATAAATCTAGATAGGACTTGAGGTAAGGGGATTTCTCATCTCAATTTCCTTTTATTGAGAGTTATTCTATTTTACCCAAATGTTTTATTTTTTATGATTTATAAAGTTCCTTATGGATTTCTTTTATAATTCATTTAATAAAAAATAGGCTAATAAATCCATTTCAAGCCCTTCACTTCAATATCATTTTGTTCCAAAATTTATGAAATCTGTAAGGGATTTTCTTTTATAACATTATTTAAAATGTTTTAAAATCATTATCCTAAATATTTCAATTCTTTTAAATATTTCAAAAATATTCTTATTTATGAATAAAAAGAATTTTAATTTCTATTTTATCGTAATTTAATTTTTTTAAAATGTTTAAAAAGGAATATTTTCAATATTTTTTGTATGGTTTATTTTCGACTTTTTATAAAAGTGAAAAAATGTTTTTAACATATACAGATTGACCTCCTTTTTCCAATGCCATAAATATTTTTTAATTTTAATCCTCATTTACAAGTTTCCATGGTTATTTTAAAATAAAATCATTTTCTCAATATTTTGTGAATTTTTTGTTTTTCAAAAAAGGGTTTTTAAAAGGAAAGGGTATTTAGATATTTGAATGTATTTTTCATATCGATTCAAAAAAATTAACGGATTTATGATGAAAATGTGGAAGATTATTTTTTTACTCATTATAAGGTATTTGACTTTTTTTGGTGATGAGTGATACTGATACAACTTATATGATTAGTGAGCCTGATATCTCTTATATGACAGATAAGCCAGATATAGCTCTCTAATGTACTGGTTAATGTTTCTTGTCTTCAAAGGAATGAATAAGGGATTTAAATTGGGAGTTTTTTTATATGGATTTAATTGGGATATAGTAATTTTTGGAATGATTGAACATAAGTTATGAATATAATTCTGTAAAATTTCAATAAGGATTTTATTTTTCTTGTTACTAGTTTTAAAGGTTTTCTTTGATAAAAAAAAGTGTTTTTCCATGTGGATATGATTTATTTTATATGCTCAATGAATAATATAGAAATGGTAAAAATTGTTGAGTCAAAAATTTCTTTTTAACTTTCCACTCCTTTTATTTTAGAAATCACAAACTCTTTCTTAAATAATTAATTAATAACTGTTTCTTATACAAATTATTTTAATAATGTTTTAAGAAAACATATATGTTTTTACCATTATTAGAATTAGTTTTGGAAGCATTATTGTATATAAATATAATTTGTTCATTGAAATTATCATAATGAGTATAGAATCGATAATGATCAGATTTACCTTTATCTAATTGAATTTAATACTTTCTGTATTCTCTTCGTACTGAAAAAATTATTATAATCATACTTGATATCAGAAATGATAAATACTATATTAAAACTCATATAATCATTATAATAATATATATAATAAAATCTATAGGATTTATATAAGTTTAAATCCTGAATACGGAAAAACATATTCTATTGTAATGAAACAAATTTTACACTGTAAATGGTGTACAAAAAAATGATGACAGGCATTATATTTTAATATGACATTTGAACTACTAGGTGTATACTTAATTGTGAAAAAAATATAAGAAATATGATCATTGGAGGATTAAAATGGCCTTTGGAATCTTCCCTATAAATACCCATCTATTTGAATAGTTTGAGATGAAGTACTGATCATTTTCATTTGCAAAAAATCTCAGTGTGTGAGAGATATGAAGATTACAAGTGTGAACTTATTGTTCCTTATAATTATAAAAAATTTGAGATTGATTTTTTAATTTTAATGACCAATCTCATGAGTATGATTGAGGTCTTGTTGGGATAGTGAGAGAGAGAAGTCGATCATTATAATGAGGGCTTGCAGGGATAGAAAGATCGAATCTGACCCATCAGATTTAGGGTTGTTGTGGATAGGCAGATAGAGAATCTGATCATCATATCAAGGGCTCCCAAGGATAGAGAGACTGACCGATCATCATATTTAGATTTTTCCCTTGTAGTGGAAAGATAAAATTTCTTATAAGAATAAAATAAGGGACCCTTATCCTAGTTTATTATATACCATTCTATTTGGGTTAACAGAATTGTATTCTTTTGTATTACTTGTTTTATTAGAATTATTTTATTTATACTGAAATTATAATAGAAAGTGATACTTTTATATTTAAATTTCTCTTTATCTTTTTATTTTTATTTATTATAATAGCCTTGATTATGATATAATTGTTACACTCTTTATTACTCCATGAATACAATATTTCTCTAAATATGATTCTATAAACTTTAAGATAGAATCAATATTCTTGTAATACTCAAATTTATCATAACCATTGTGATTACAATACTTTTTTGAATACTCTAATAAATCTTTTTATTTTGTGAAAACAATTAAACTGTTAATACTTTTCCACTGCTTATTGATTACAATTTTATACACTATCAAGATATAATCTCATTTTGACCTATAGATTTACATATTGGAATATACTTGATGATGATATTTATTCTATCAAACTAAAGGTACAAGTTCATATTATCATTTAAATGTTTAAGAGGTATTGAAAATACGATTAGTTTAACCTTATTAAACTAAGTTTCTTTTAATGTAAAAAATTAAAGTTTTTAAACTTAAAATTCACCCCTTATTATATAATTTCATCTTCATATACATTTAAATCCTAAAATTTGTATGAAAGCCACGTATCTATAATAATTATATCAACACTTGGTATCAGAGAAGGATTCCACTGCTTAAATTGTTTTTAATCCTTTTTTTCTTCTCTACTTATGAAAGGCTGATTAAATTTTTTTATAGATTTTTTTTTTATAAATACATTATACACTAACCTATATTATGGAAAATATTTGTTGTATTTATTTAAAAGATATAAAGACTAAATGTTTAATCCATTGATAATATCAATCCCACTATACCACCAATTTTTTATGGTGATGATTATGAATACTGGATGGATAGAATGAAGAATATTGTTGAAAAAACTTTAGTTGGAAAATTTGTAATGCTCACTAGAGATTATAAAATGCCTGACAAGAAAGTCTGAACTTTTATCAATCAATAAAATAAAGAATATTAGTTTAATTACAAATTAAGGAATACTTAATTATGTTCTATGGCTAGAAAAATTTATATCCATATTTCTTCTTGTGATGATGCGAATAGTATCTATAAAAAGTTAGAGATTACTCATTTTGGAACTTCAAAATTTGTTGAATCTTGAAGTGAAATTATTAGATATTAATATCAAGAATTTGAGTTCCATTTTGGTGAACATGTTACAAAGGTATAACAAAGGTTTATGACAATATTCAATATTTTACAATCTATGGGAGAGAAATGATTAGACGATAAAATCTTTTTTGAAAAGATAACTGATATCATGCCTGTGAAGTGGTAAGGAGAACGATTATTGATGAATCATGGAAGATAAAAAATCCCACTCTTGATAAATTATTTGGAAACCTATTTCAATATATGGGTATGTTGAAAAGAGATGTATATAATGAAAAGAAAAATAATAGTGGGGTTACTTTTACTACTACTTCAAACTCAATAGAAGATCATACTCCTAATAAATTTGTTAACTCAAAAAAGAAAAATAAAGTTGTTATTAAATCTGATTCAAGTGATTCTAAATATTCTAATAATGAATTATCCTATCTTTCTCAAATAATGAACAAGATTTTTGGAAAAATGTTTTTTTCAGTATCGTCACAAGAAAAGAAATAAGGACAAAAATGAAAATAAAGACTCTGAAGTTACAAGTTATGAATATAAAAGAGCTAGACATATTTGACCAAATTATCCCAAGATGAAAAGAAAATACATGAAGGATAGACATTCTAATAGAAATCAGAAGAAGTTTTTAAAGTCAAAAGGCAGTAATGTTCTTAAAGCTTTAGAAAAATAGAGTTCCAGTGGAGGTGATTCTTCAGAAAATTCCTCAGATAATGAAAACCCAGATAAGAGGATTGTTTGTTTTCTTGCTAGAGTAACTATTGATAATAAATTTTTCATGGACAAGGTATGAACAAATTATTATTTAACAATTATTTAATTAAATAAAAATTATCCTGATGAAAATAATTTTATATCTTTGGATGAATAATCCTCTTCAGCTAGTGATAATAATACTTTACCTTTTTATGAAGAGGTTTCGTTTTTTTTTTCAAAACTCCTTGAAAATGAGAATTAAAAAGTTTCTAAAAAACTCAATAAATAAAATTGAAGGATAAATATTTTAACAAAATAAGTGTAAGATATTTATAAATATCATAATAAATTGATTTTTAGTAAAGGAACTATTACTAAAGTTTTAGAAAAAGTAATTCCTAAAAATAATTCTTTACAAACATTTTTAAAAAAATCAATTTTGATACCATTAGTCAAGAGGATAAGAATTTATTTGTTAAACTAAAGTATTAAATCTCTTATCTAAGAATTTTTTTTTCAAAAATTACTTCTGGAAAGGAAGGTTTTGATAAAATGTATAAACAACTTTGTTCTCATGGACTTTATTTTGGAATGGGGTATACTCATAAAAAACCTATTTTCAGTAACAATTTTCTAGTTCCAAAAAGTATATCCTTTTATAAAAAATGCCAAAGTGGGGGTCACTGTTATAAAAATTGTCCCCTTAATAAAATTCAATCCTTAGGGTTCCTTACAAACCATTTTTGAAAACAAATGTGGATTCTTAAAATTATGTTTTCTAACATTGTTGGACCCAAGAAGGTTTCAATGATAAAAACCTAATGATTCTATTTAAAAAAACAAAATATATACCAAAAACAAGAATAAATGGTATATAGATAGTGGTTGTTCCAAGAATATGACTACTAACAAATATTTCTCTAAAAATATTATCAATATGAAAGGTGTAAGGTTACCTTCAGAGATAATTCTCAAAGAGTGATTATTAGAATATGTAATATTGTTCTTCATAGTAAATCTTTAATTTCAAATATTTTGTTTTTTAAATATATTAAGCACAACCTTATAATAATAAGTCAATTATGTGATTAAGGTTACCTTTTGAATTTTATGAATGATAAATGTGGAGTACACAATTGCAAGGATGAATTCATTATTTCTTCCCATCAGCATTAGAATGTATACATACCAATCTTATAGGACCTTAGGAGATAAGACTTACCTTGCCTTAGTGAAATGAATGCTTAATCTTGGTTATGAAATAGAAGGTTAGGACATTGTAACCTTAGGAACTTATGTAAATTTTCTAATACAAATATTTTCAAGGATCTACCAGATCTTAGATTTGATTCATCAAAAGTCAGTAACCCTTGTCAATATGTAAGGGAATATAAGTCATGTTTTAAATCTATAATTAAATTCCCAACTAATGATGTCAGTCAGTTAGTGTATAGGGATTTATTCAGTTCTACAAAAACTGGGAGTATTAGGTGAAAGTAATATGTATTTTTTTTCTAGTTAATGATTATACTAGATATACATGAGTTTATTTTCTAGAAAATAAATCTGAAGCCTTTTTTATTTTAAATTTTTTTTAGACAAAGTTAAAAATGATAAAAACATTTACTTGATAACTATTCATAGTGATCATGGTGGAGAATTTTTAAATTTAGATTTTAAAACTTTTTGTAGTAAAAAGGCATTACAAATAACTTTTCAACTCTTAGAACTCCCAATAAAAATGGTTTTTTTTTAAGAATAAATTGTATTGTTCAAGAAATAACATGAACCATATTGATTGAATACCCAATTGCTATTTTTTGGACTATAGAAGTTAGTACTACTTGTTATACTATAAATCTAGTTTTAATTCGTTCTTTTATTAATAAAACACTTTATGAGTTTTAAATAGTCTGAAAACCAAAATTTTACTACTTTAGAGTATTTAAATGAAATATATTCATCTTTAATATGAAATATAACTTACAAAAATTCACACCCAAATTCAATGAGGGTATATTCTTAGGTTATTACACTAATTCTAAGGCATATAGAGTTTTTAATAAAAATTATTGTACTATTTAGGAAACAATACATATTAAATTTGATGAAACTGACCCTTTTTTTAAAACAAAACAAAATAATATACTCATATGTGTTTCCAAAAATAATTCTCAACCTATATTGGAAGATTTTTCTAATAAGGAAAATACTTAATAAATTGTTTCTAAATTATTTACTTAGGATAATATTCTACCTTATATTGATGAACATGTTTTAAAAAACCCAAGTCAGTTATTTCTTATGAATTATACTAGTGATAGTATAATTGGTGATGTGAATCAACCAATAAGGACTATAAGTTCCTTAAGAAATTAAGTAGATAATCTTGATTTTATTTCCAAATTTGAACCTAAAAATTCTGACGAAGATTTAGGTCATTATTATAGCATTAAGGCTATGAAAGATGAGCTAAATTAATTAGAAAGGAATAAAGTCTAGACCTTGGTTGAAAGTCCTAAAGAAACTTCTATAATTGGAGTAAAATGGGTTTTTAGATATAAATGTGCTAAAAATTTCATAATCATTAAAAATAAATAAATACTACTTACTAAAGGTTAAAATAAACAAGAGGGAATATATTATTAATAAACCTATGCACTAGTAGCTAGA
This sequence comes from Viscum album, assembly GCA_963277665.1. Taxonomy (NCBI): domain Eukaryota; kingdom Viridiplantae; phylum Streptophyta; class Magnoliopsida; order Santalales; family Viscaceae; genus Viscum; species Viscum album. Next base: position 10,622 of record CAUJRU010001013.1, read on the forward strand.
TTTTAGTCTATTATTATTATATTATCCTTTATAGAATTCTTCAATTTCAAAAAATTTCAAATGGATGTAAAGTTTTCTTTCCTTATTGGGTATGTAAAAGAGGAAGTTTTTTTTGAAAAAACTCCTTTTTTTGAAGATAAAAAACATACCGAATATGTTTATAAACTTACCAAAGCTTCATATGTCCTTAAACAGGTCCTTAAATATTGGTATAATAGATTAACATGATTTTTGTTACAAAACAATTATGTTAATGGAATAGCTGATCCAACACTTTTTATAAATAATGTAAACAAAAATATTATTATTTTTAAAATATATGTTGATGAAATTAAATTCGTATCAACTCAATAATATCTAACATATTCATTTGTAAATCTTATGAAATTTGAGTTTGAGATGAGTATGATGGGTGAGTTAACATTTCATCTTACTTTTCAAATTTCTAAAAAATCATAAAATATTTATATATATCAATATAATTATATCAAATGTCTTCTTAAAAAGTGTGGATACAACAATACTAGTAGTATTATTACTCCAATTAGTACCTCAAATACACTTGATCTTGATGAAACTAGAAAACTAGTTGATCAAACAATCTTATGAGGTATGATAGGAAGTTTAATTTAATTAACTTATAGTCAACTAGAATTAATGTTTTATGTATTATTATGTACAAGATATCAATAAGATCAAAATAAATTCCACTTATAAGAAGTTAAATGGATTTTTTGTTATCTAAAGGGAACTATGAATTTATGACCTTTTTATTCTTCTAAAAATTATTTTGAATTAAAATATTTTTTGGATACTGACTTTGGTGGTTGTGTAATGGATAAGAAAAGTACTTCTGAAATGTGAAAATTCATAGGATATTCAGTAGTTTCTTTTTCTTATTATAAACAACACTCAATAGATCTTTCCACTATTAAAGATGAATATATAGTAGGTGGAATTTGTTTTTCTCAAGTGTTGTGGAAGCAACACACACTCATTGATTATGGCATGTGTTTTAAAAAAACTTAACTATTTTATGATAATAAAAGTACCATAACCTTAAGTAAAAAAACATGCACATCGTTATCTTGAAAAACACATAGAAATTAGGTACCACTTTTTTAGAGATCACGCACTTAAAGGAGATATAGTTTTACAATTTATAGAAATGAAAGAATAACATGCTGATATTTTTACAAAACTATTACCTTTAAATAGATTTGAATACATTAAATAGAAGTTGCGAATGATCATTTTAAAGTAATCATTCATATAAACTTTTTTTAAACCATCTCCTTATATTAATATACTCTTTTTCATAAGAGGAGTACATATGATTGTTGTTTTACAAAGTTTTTCTTCTAAATTTTTATCCTAATGGATATTATGAACTCAGGAAATTTTTAAATTCTATATTATTCTAGTTTTCATTTATATTTTATTGTATTTTAGTTCTCATTTAAAATTATCATATTCAAGTTTTCTTTTAAACTACCATAAATAATTTTTCTTTTCTAATTTGTTATAAAAAAAATAAGAAAAAATTATAATAATGATGATTCCACTATGAATTCTATTCATATTTCCTTTTATACTTTAACACTATTCCATTATGATTAGTTTTATCTATTTTTTTTATTTTTATTTACATGTTTTGTTTTAAATTAATTTCGTATTAATACAACACAATAAAAACTCTTTATAAAACCATAAGAGTTTAAAATTCTTTAAAATATAATTCTTTAGATATTTTATCAACCATCAACTCAATTAGATCAAATCTTAGCTTTTAGATTTGTTTTAGAAGACCTATCATTACTTCGATCGACTATATAAAAGGGACCACCTCATGTGCCCCACATCAGTTATTTTAAGAATTCTGCCTTGAAGTACTTCCTTGATTAAGTCTCTCTATATAATTTGTTCTTTATTATCCTGATCTTCAATTTCAAGCCTGAATATAATAGAACCTATGAAGGATTACAATAGGTGGTTAGTTTTTTGGGAAAGGATAGTAGTAAAATATTTTTATGAAACGTATGATTCGTATCTAAGGAGGATAATGGATTTTTATGGTTTGAAATCTTTATGTGTGTAATAAAAAAATCCTAATAATGATTTATTTTACTTGGATTTGGTTATTGATTTCGATGATTTTGTAAAATTATTTGAATAATAGGGAAAAGGAATGTTTTAATTTCATATATATAACAATAATTACAAGATGATATATTGGGTAGCTACGAGTTTCCTTGGAATTTCAGCTAAAGGAGATTATTTCTGTCCATCTCATAAACTGCATGAATCTAAAGGTGCATTTAATAGAGAAAAGACAAAAAATATTTCTTTAAAAATATCCCAGATGATGAACCAAGGAAGGTCACCCATCTCATTTCAGATCATATAGTAATAACCCTTTAGATTCAAGGGTTTATTATTCTAAGAAAGGGAGATATAGATACATTAAAATTTTATGATATCTTTATTTTGGATTACCTGGTTAATTTGAGGATAATAAATCTAGATGGTTTTGTTCTTTTTAAAATTAATAATATCAAATACTAATCAATCAAGTCTCAAATTATAATGTTTCTAACATTGATAAGGAATATGATTGTATCAAGTATGAAGAATTTAAACATTACAAACAAATCCAAGGATTTTAGAGAAAATTTTATGTTTATAAGTGATGACATAATGAAATGGAAGAAGTATGTATTTGATTCTGAATCAAAGATTTTTGTAAAGACTAACAAGGTTTCTACATCAGAAAAAGGACCTTCTTCCAAATAAAATAAAGCCAATAAAGTTAAGAAGAATAGAAATTTTGATTCTATTCATCTAAAAGAAAATAAATAAAATAAAGTCTCTAATGATGTATCCGAAGAGTGGAGAAGGAAAAAATATGAAATAAAAGAAGGATATCCTTATATTGGACTCAAACCAGTAGAATATATAGCCAAACAAATCATGGAGCTGAAACCAAAGAAAGAGAAGTGAAGGAAAATAAATAAAAGAAAATTTTATCAGAATCACAATTATGTGAAAGGTTGTTGAAGAAAGTTCAGGCCACTTATGAAAATATTGTTTTACCTTCTAATGTTGGTTTGATTTTTCAAGAATAAACTATTGGTCAGGCCGATTTTTCTATTATTGTAGATAAGGAACTAATGTTATAGTGGAGAAGGAATCAGTTTCAATTGTAAAAGGTTAGTTAAGACTGGAGTTACAACTTTGTGAAGACTTTCTTGAAGAAATGGGGGAAGGATATGTAGTAATTGATATTCTAGCCAAAGAGAGTGATGGTGTTAGAGAAGAATAACAATAATAATAAGAGGTGGAAGAAAACCAAATTGCAAATAAAGAAGATCTTCCATATGATAATATTTCCTTAAGTACTTTACAAGATTCCTAAAAACAGTTATCTTCCTAGAGAAAGAAAAAATAGGAATTTGTTAGTAAAGAGAAAAAAAGTCCCCATAAATTCAAGAAGTTGAATCTTCATCTAAGAAGGATGAACAAGATCAGAACCAAAAAGCAGAAGGTAATAAAAATATTGATGTCAATGATACTAAAATTTCAGTTGGAAAAAAGGCTGAACAGAGAATTGAAAACTAAGTTAAAAATAGAAAATAGTTTAAGGAAAAATAAGAACTAGCCGCAACTTACCTCTTAGAAAAAAAAATCAATCAGATTTAGAAACACCCAATACGATCATAGCTCATGGAATTGACTATATCTTTCATTACTTCAACAAATTGGAGAATAAAATTCTATAATTTACCAGGCATGAAGCCAAGGTTGATTTGATTTCTGAAAATTTACATGAAAAATAGGACTTAATGAATGTTCTTATAGATATATTGATATGTTTGGAGGCAGATTTCAAGATATTTAAAGAAAGTTTCATATTTTACAAGAAAAGTTTAAATAAAATGGTCAAATGGTGGCATAATGTTGATAAAGATATCAAACTTTATGATGATAATTTCAAAGTTTTTAAGAAGTCTTTGAATGAAACAATTGCTGGTTTTAGTATTCTTTCTAAAGACATGTCCAATAGAGTGAAATTATTTGATTAGTTTAGAAATACAACTGAAAAAAGTATTTAGATGTCACAGATTTATAAGGAAAGTTAAAGTATCTACATTATGAGTTATCAAGAGTCTAGTTATTCAAAGATGAAATTGTTGATTTGAAGAATCAGAATGACATATTCAAAGATAAATTTAATTATCAATAAAATCATAAAAATATTTTGGAGAAAGGATTCAGTCTCTAGAAGTAAAAATACAATCCCAAGATGAAAATACTGCAAAACATTGGGAAGATATAAATGAGTTAAAAAGATGAAGTCTATTTTCAAAGAAATGATACCAAAGAAAGATTAAATTTTTCTCTAAACTCTTATTGGAACTACCATTTTTTTTAAAAAATTCATTAATGAAGAAGTTTTTTCATCTCACTACAAATTGTTTGATTATCTCCGAATTCTGATTGGATGGATGTTCTTTAAAAAATTTTGATTATCAAGTACTTCATTATATTCTTTTTTAAATCTATTTCTATAACCCTTTTCAAGTATTAAGTGACTTTTCTCTATTCCTTTTTGAAAATCATAAAGGGGGATAAATTTATACATAGGGGAATAATTTAATAGAATGGGGAAAATGTTTTAATTACGGGGGAGAAATACTTCTAAAGAATAGAATACAATACTTAGGGGAATTTCTTATCCTAAGGGGAAGTTATTCATATTCATCATTGTATATAGAAGAGTTATAAACTCAAAGGGTGATAAGTATTAATGATTAAATATGAATACAAAGTTCTTAAAAATAATAATGGGATTATATTTTTAAAATTTATTCTCTATTTAATCCTTGTGGTTTTTTACTTTCCAAAAATGGAAAGATTATTGATTCAAAAGTTTATTTTTTTTAATTTTACATTCCTTTTGTTTTAGAAATCGAAAACTCTTTCTTAAATACATAATTACTAACCCTTTCTTATCCAAATTATTTTAAGAATGTTTTTATAAAACTTATATGTTTTAACATTTTTAGAATTAGTTTTAAAATTATTCATTAATATAAACCTAATTTATTCTTTACAATTATCATAATGAGTATGGAATAGATAATGATCAGATTTACATTTTTCAAATTAGATTTAAGACTTTATTTCTTATCTTCATACTGACAAAATTTCTTATAATTAGACTTGAAATCAGAACCAATAAACATCATATTCACACTCTTAGAATAATATTAATAACATATGTAATGAAATATATCAGATTTATCTATTTTTAAATTATGAATATAAAAAACATATTCTATTGTAATGGATTACATTTTACACTGAAAATAGTGTACAACAAAATGAAATTTTAAATTTTATTATAACATGACCATTGAAGTTACAGGTGTCCAAGTAATCAGGAAAAACATATAGAAATATGACTACTAGAGGATTGGGATGATTGTTGGAATATTTCCTATAAATACCTAACTATCAAAAGAGTTTTAAGTGAAGTTATAATCATTTTCATTTGAAAAAATCTTAGTGATTGAGAGCTATGAATCATACAAGTGTGAACTTCTTGTTCCTTGTAATTATAAAATTTTTGAGTTTAATTTTGTAATCATAAATAACAATCATGTGAATACGATCGAAGGATCATAGGGATAAAGAGACAGAGAATCTGATCATTATATCGACATCTTGTGGGGATAGCAAGACATAATTTGATCCATCAATTCGATGGTTGTTGAGGATAGGTGGATAGATAAGCTGATAATCATATCGAGGTATCTTAGGGATAGAAAGATAGATCAATCATCATGTCAAGGTATTTCCCTATTAAGGGAAAGATTTAATTTTTGTAAGTATAAAACAAGAGACCTTTATCCTAGGTTATGGGATACACATATCTTTTGGTTAAAAATTTGAATTCTATTGTATTACCTGTTTTATTACATGTCTTTTATTTTTAGTGCAATTTTAATATAATGTGATTCTTTTATATTCACCTTTATATTAGTATTTTTTGTTTATCGTAATATTTTTTATTATGATATAATTATTTCACTCTATATTACTCTGTGAATACAAAATTTCTCTGAATACGATTCTATATAATTTTAGATAGAATCACTATTCTTGTATTAATCTAATTTATAATAATTTTTGTGATTACTATTGTATTATGAATACTCTAATAAATCATTTTCTTTTGTAAAAATGATTAAACTATGAATACGTTTCCACTTGTAATGACCCAGACCTATCTGGTCCATTCCTTTGTAAAACTAGGGTGTTTGAGGAGTTCTGGGAGGTCAAGGTAGTTCATTCCAACAATTTGCAGGATTTCCTGTTCTGTGAACAGTGTTTCTAGTTTTGGGAACAATTCTGCTGGTGAGTCATTTGTGAATAGTGTTGCTGGTGAGTCATTTGTGAACAGTGCTATCTGTGAGACATTTGTGAACAGTGCTATTAGTGAGTCATTTGTTAACAGTGCTGTCAGTGAGTCATTTGTGAACAGTGATTTTAGTGGGTCATTTGTGAACAATATTGTTAGTGAGTCATTTGTGAATAGTTCTATCAGTGATTCATTTGTGAGCAGTACTGTTGGTGAGTCAATTTTGAACAATGTTGTCACTGAGTCATTTGTGAATAGTGTTGTCATTGAGTCATTTTTGAACAGTGTTTTCAGTGAGTCATTTGTGAATAGTGTTTTCGGTGAGTCATATGTGAACAGTACTGTAGGTGAGTCATTTTTGAAGAGTGATATTGGTGAATCATTTGTGAACAGTACCGTCAGTGAGTAATTTTTGAACAGTGTTGTTGGTGAGACAGATGTGAACGGTGTTTCCAGCTTCCTACAATTCACCCCTTTAACATTTTCTTTGATGTAAAATGCATTCAAGGACTTTTTTAAGTATTTAAGGCCAATCAAAAGCCCATAACTCCTATCTTAATATTCTTAAGTGTCTGAGTGCCTTTACTTGGTCAAGTTGTGTAATCTTGACTGGATCTTCTATTAATGGAAAATCTAAAACTGTATCTCAACCAATGTCCTGTTTAGATTTTCCAAAGGCTGAGATACCATCCGCCTTGTTCTTCCTTATTTGTTTTGCATTGGCACTAGACGCCTAGAGTTTTTCCTCTAATAGGATTCGTGTGATCGAACTATGATAATTGGATCATTTTCCTTAAAGTCTTTCTGCTTCAAGCGCACCCCCAGATTTGGTGCATTAAGGAAATGTCGATCTGTCTCTGATATAAGGTATGTTCCACCACCATTATTATGGGTTCTTCTCCTTATGTTTCTCTTTTTCATGTTAGTTCATGTGATCTCGATGTTTCTAATGTAGTTTTCATGGGTGTTGGTTGGTGTGGTGGTGTCTCTGCATCCTCAGGTGGATGCAGTCTTCTAGGAGAGGGGATTGTGATATGTTGTTTTGGACTATTCTCGTGTAAATAATGTCAAGAACCTTTTGATGTAGGGGATTCCTGGATTCTATATTCTTTTACATTCATTCATAGTGTTGGTATGTTTTATCCACAGGATGATAATGAAATTGACATAATAAATATTTGAACCAGATTAAAGAATTGATATCTTTTCTTAGAAATGTTATTGCCTCTTGTTTTTTTAGAGAGTGTGATATATATGACTTTATTATTTAGCATGTCTCTTTGTATGGAAATTGTTAAAGAATGTAAAATTAGGATTAATTGTAAATTAATTGTCCAAAGTTAAAGAGGCATGTTTAATAAATCTAGTTTTTGTTTTTGTGCTTTGATGATAATAAATGGATGCAGTTATGCAGGTTTAAATGAATAAGTTAATTCAAAATATAATAATGAATTGGTTGTGTGATAAAGATAATGTTATTAAGGGTTTTCTGTTACCCTGTTTCTTGTAAAAATCAAGCACCATATACTTTGGAGCTAGGAGTGTTCATTGTGTGTAAAGGTTGAATGCCTTATTTTGGGCCAAGAGCCTAGTTGTTATGTTGTTTGTATCCTGCTGCTTGTGTTGTGGTGTGATCCAAGGATGTCTATGCCTAGGGATCTATTATAGTATGTGGGGGAAGGGATTCTCAGTGTTTATGGCATTAGTTAATGCCTATAGTGGTAAGATGCATCAGTTTATTCGTGTGGGTGTTGGAGAGGACACCAAAGATGATGAAACAAGCTGGATGTGAATATCATATTCTTATTGAATATGTTTTCTTATCTACTTTACTTTTCCCACTACTTGCGGTAGCTAGTTTTTCTTACTCTCCTTATAAAAGAGACAAATATTCATGGGGTATGTCACGTGCTTTCCATGTTTTCCTTCTCAAGGATGGATGGGTCTATGCTCTTGTTATAGGTGGAAAATACTTGATGGGTAGTTTACCTACTCACTATGTTGATCACATTGTGTTTGTTAGATTAGAATGATTTTCTAGAATGCCTTGGAATTATGGAAAAGTGATGATGCTATTAATAAATGATTGAATAAATTATGTTAACCCATGGGGTTGGATCTTGCTGGGATGAAATGATAGGGTTACTTTTTAAAGGAACTATGGGTTTGGATTGGTTATCCCTGGTGGGCATGGAACATTATTGTGATGCTAATGAAATGTAATGTGGAAATGATAATGGTTAATTAATGGATAAAGAATTAATTAATGTAAAGTTAAACTGATAAAAAGGGATAAAGTAATCTAATGTGTCTCTTTAAATGGTTGTGTGATTATAGGATACCTAGTCTTAGTAGTGGAAGCGGGAATCTGAGAGATATTATCCGTAGTTGAGTCTAAAACTAGGTTATACCCATAGTATGGTTGTGGGCTATATAATATTCTATACTTTTTTTGTTTCTATATGTTACACCATCCTATCAGTTAGGGAAACTAACACACCCGGGATTCTGAGCCCTAAGGGGTGCTTTTCCCAACATCTCGGTGGGAGGATAGATGGATGACTACCCCCATTGGACCACTCTATTCTATTGGTAGTTACTTGTGTTGGTAGGTATGGTAGTTATCTTTACCCATATATGTGTATAGAGGGTTGTAATGGCTTGTGGTTATTCACACACATATATTCTGGATATAGTTCCTTATGGAATACTGTAGGTGTAACGTGTATAGGCTATGATGTCTTGAGGATCCTTATTCAATGTATGGGTTATAATAGATTGAGGTATAACACCTGATGTATGATACATGTTATGTGAGTAGTGGTGGTCTCGGAAACTACCTGGTTACATTTGTTCCATGGACATAATGGTTGTGTTGCACGAGGTGCATGGTGCTATACCCAGAAGTCTGTGGGAAAGCCTTTTTGGAGAGAGATGCTTAGGAAGTGCGATGTTAGGGAAAAATGAAAACTAATGGGGAAGTGGTAGAGGGGTACCCTTGATATTCTTTATTATATTATATACTCTTTTATATGATACTTCGTGAGAGTATCCATAGTGAGGCTAGGAATATACTATACCTATTCAGGTGATGAGTTAGTTTCACTTGTTGTTCACTATGATTTAGCATTCTTTCTTTACTTTTGAATGAGAGGATACAAAGAGGATCCTGCTAAGTATACTATTATCCTCACCCTACGTATATATAAACTATTTTTTCAGGTCACTTAGAGAAGGTTGAAGATCAAACTGGTTACTACTAGCTTGGGGTTTCAGGAGCTTTTTGGGCTTCATGGTCATTGTCGTTTTAATTTCTTTTAGTACTTGCAGTTTTCCCTTTCAATGTTAGTAGTTCTTATATGAAATTACATATTTCTACTTGGGATTTATTTTATATTGTAGTTTGATCAAAATTTGATTGGTGTATTTTTTATCTCTAACTTTATCATGTGTTCTCTTAGAGGGTAATGCCTCCCATTGGTGTGTTTACTATACCCTCAGTGCTATAGTCGCCAACCCAGGGCCTACTGGAGGTGGGAATCGGGTGTCATTATCTCTCTACTCTCATTTCCATCCCAAAAGGGGTACAATTTGTGGGGAGGGGGTCATGATAAAGTGGTATCAGAGCTATGGTTAAGGAATAGGATTGGTTTTGGATTTAGGCACATGTGAGATTTCATGGGTTGGTAGGGAAAAAGTGTTCGCTAAGTTTAGTAAGCACTGTAAACATGGGATACCAGATAAGACATGAGTATTTTGGGGCCCCTATGATTTGATGCATGAATATAAAAGCTTACAGTGGCTACTAAATGAGGTGATGCTTGTTATAGTGTAGAGACCAAGGAAAGGATCACGCATCATCTTCTTTGCACCTGTATTTGAATGGGTAGACCTTGGGATAGGTTAACCAAAAATGAATAAAATAAAACAATTAATTAATTAATGTTAGGTCTTTCTTATTCTAGGTTTTGGAGCTCTAACTATTTTTTATTTTGATGTTATGGATCTAGGTTTATGTCCTCATCAGGTTCGCATAGAATATGTTTAGTAGTCTATGCCATCCAATCTCCATAAAGTAGATTTTGAAAATGACAACACTTAGAGGAGGACACTCTGAGAGTTTCAGCATAAGATTCTACAGAAGTATGAGGGATTCATTTTAGATATAGTCATGGAAGACTAGTTGGAGGAGTTTTGAATAGATTTCAACTCGATCTTTGCTAAGAAGGATCATTGGGTGTCGTTGGTTGTGGCGATGCTACGTGGATAGCAAGGAAGTGGTGGTTCTTCTCCTCGGTGATTGAGAGGAGTCGACAGTCTCATGGGAGGAGTTCCGAGACAAGATTAGAGATGAGTTTCTTTCTTCGACCGCAAAGGTGGACAGTCATGAGGACCTATTTACCCTTCAACAGGGCAACTCCAATGTGTGAGAGTTTGGAATCCATTTTAGGAACCTTTTATGATATGCTTAGAACCTTTTTCCATATGAGGAGTTGAGAAAAAGGCATTTTGAGGAGGATTTGCATCTATAGATCCCACACTAGGTCACCCCATTTATAATGAAGACATATCTTGAGGTGATGGAAAGGGAAGAGGTCATTGAGAGGATGTTAGCCAGAACCAGATCATCATTATAGGGGATTCATCATGATTACTTAGGAATTAGATCTCTGGTTTGGGGTTCCTGGTTTTTAGGCTAGAAATGTTTCCGTTCGGCTAGGGGTTGGTCTCAGCCCTCAGTATCTCATTTTTATAGGGGTAGAAGTTCTCATACCTATGCCAAGGGATCAGACACTTGTTTTTACTAGGGAGGTTGAGGTCATTAGCAGCGAGTATGCCCAACCTTTTTAAGTAGTCAGCATGCACTATTTATTCCACCTCAAGTTCCTCCATTGAGGTAGTTTTAGATGAGGAAGCAGCAGCAGGTTGCATGAACTTTGGATCAACAGAGAGAAAATGGGGAAGGTATAAGAAATCTCCAAGATTCTCCCCATCCCTAGAGAGTAGAGTGCAGCCATGGTGGTGGTCATTAGTAGGGTCCGAGAGGCTGTGAAGTAGGTCATGTCCAGCTTCACGCTTTATCATTTCCAACATTGGGAAAACCAGACATCATTCGAGGTACCCTATTATTTTTTTCTACTTGGGTGTATCTCTTGTTTTATTCATGAGAGACACACTCCTTTATATCACCTACCCTTTTCCATGCCTTAGGACTTGAGGTAAATAGGCTTCTAGTGCCATTATCATTGACTACACCAATTAGGGGTCAAGATGATTTGTTTGAAGTATATAGAGACTGTGATCTAGTGCTGGGGTAACACCACTATTGGGGAGATTTACTATGTTTATGGATAGAGCCATATGATTTCATCCTAATCATGGAGTGTTTTTATTTAGTGCAGGCTATTGTGGATTGCTTTAGGAGGTAGGTGGTGTTATTCGATACTGATGGAGAGCCAGCATTGTTTGTTGGCGAGTTAGACCCTCATATGGGTCATATGCGTGTTCCATCCTTGAAATCCTTGATGGATGAGCTGATTCTGAGTTCATTGGAGGTTCAGTAGTTGGAATTTCCTAGGGCCATGGAAGAGTACCCTGATGGCTTTATAGAAGAGGTTTTAGTGTTACCCCCTTGACAAGATATCGAGTTTGGGATCAAGATATAGCTAGGAGTATCTATTATATCAATTAATCCATATAGGATAAAACCTTTTGAGTTATGGGAGATGTGTATACAGCTCAATGTTCTATTATAGTGCAGTTTTGTTTGGTTGAGTGTGACACCATGGGGTACACCATTTTTTTATGAAGAAGGCTGATAGTAGTTTGTGGCTGTGTGTCGATTATTGTTACTTGAACAAATTGAAACTGAAGAATCGCTATCCTCTTCCATGGATTAATGATTTATTTGATCGAACGAAGGGTGAAAGTTAGTTCTAAATGATCTATTTTCAGTCCAAGTATCATCAAATGTGTGTAAAAGATGAGGATATCTTGAATACTTCTTTCCATTGTCATCATGGGCATTACAAGTTCTTTGTGATGTCGTTCGGTGTGACAAATGCTCTAGCTGTGTTCATGGGGTTGACGAACATTGTCTTTCATGAGTTCCTGGATAAGTTTGTGGTGGTCTTAATCGAAGACATCCTTGTCTACTCTACATCTGAGGAGGAGGATACAGATCATTTTCATTTTGTTTTGGGAGTTCTTCGTCGACAAAAACTATTTTAGAAGTTGTCGAAGTGTGAGTTTTGGTCTCTAGAAGTCCATTTCTTGGGGCATGTTGTATCCCAGTAGGGAGTATCTGTGGATCTGTAGAAGATATAAGTGTTTGTGTCTTGGGAATCCCCCAATATAGTGGAAGAGGTGCAAAGTGTCCTTGGAATTGTAGGCTATTACATGAGGTTTGTGGCCGATTTATCTCAAATTGTGACTCCTCTGATAACATTGACTAGGAAGGATCAGGCCTTCATGTGGACTGATCAATGTCAGGAAACTTTTCAGTGTCTAAAAGAGATTTTGGTTAGTGATCCAGTTCTTTTTCTTACAATAAAAGGATTTTAGTTTGAGGTTTTTTTTTTGGTTTCTTCACGTATAGGGTTAAGATGTATTTTATGCAGTAGTTATTTTTCATTCCTTATGGTTCTCATCAATTACATCCCCAGAAGCGTAACTATTCCACTCACGATCTATAGTTGGAAGAAGTTGTGTTTTACCTAAATTTTTGGAGACATTACATCTTCAGAGAGTTCTTTGTGGTCTTCACTAATCATAAAATTCTGAGGTATGTTTTCTCCCAGTGTGACTTGAACTTGAGATAGCATCGGTGGATGGAGTTCTTATAGGATTATGACTTAAAAATATCATATACACCTATTAAGGGGAATATTGTAGACGATGCGCTAATAAAGAAATAATTTAGTGATGCAGTGAGTGAATCAGGTGATTCCTAGAGTGTAATGGAATAACTTTTATCATTACATCTCAACATGGGAGAAGTTGGAGGAAGAGGTTGTCTTTTTAAGATGATGGTGCAGTCATCTTTGCTTAAGTAGGTGGAATATTCTTAGTTGGGGGATCTTGAGGTGGAGGTCAGAAGAGACCGAGTTATTTGTGGAGAGGCCCTTGATGAATAGTCTGAGGATGAACAACACTGGGTGTTGTATCATGGAAGGATTTTCATTCCATTTTCCATGTGTGAGATGGTTCTCAAAGAGCTTTATAGTTTTCCCTTAGTGGTACATCCTAGCATAAAAAAGATGTACCGAGATTTGAGGAGTCAGTTTGTGTGGCCTATGTTGAAGCATGCTATTATAGATTTGGTGTCTTGATGTTTGGTTTTATAGAAGGTGAAGGCAAAGCACCGTGTCCCTGGTGGATTTCTACATCCATTATATGTTCCTCAGTGCAAGTGGGAGGAAATATTGATGGAATTTGTTGCTGGTTTACCTTGTTCTCAGGGAGGATATGATTCTATCTGGGTAGTTATAGATCATTTGACAAAATTAGCCAACTTTATAGTAATCAAGGAGGCGATCTCAGTTGAGGTTTTGCCAAGGCATTATTTGGAGGAGGCGGTGAGACTCCACGGAGTCACGAGGATGATAATTTCCAATCGAGATCCACTTTTTACCTCTAGGGTGTGGATTGGTCTCCAACATTCTTTTGGTTCTTAGTTATTCCTTAATACTACTTTTCATTTGCAGATTGATGGTCAGACAGAGCAGACCATCCTGACTCTTGAAGACATGTTGCGCTCTGGTGTCCTGGAATTTGGAGGTTTGTGGATGAGTCACTTTCCCATGGTAGAGTTCACTTACAACAATATTTTTCACTCCACCATCAGTATGGGTCCGTTTCAATCCTTTAATAGGCGACCTTTCCATTCTCCATTGTGCTGGACTGGGTCATAGAGTCAGCAATTCTTGGGCCGGAACTGGTACAAAACATGACAGATATTGTTTAGGTGATTTGTGAGAGGATGAAGGAATTGAATGATTGTCAAAAGTCCTATGTCGATCATAGGAGGAGACCTTTAGATTTTGACATCAGGGATCACATGTTTTTGAAGGTGACTCCCCATCGTGGTTAGCGAAGGTTTAGATTTGGGATTAAGGTTTCTCCCCAGTTTGTTGGGGCTTTCGAGGTGTTGGATCATGTTGGAGTAATGGCATATCGGGTAGCACTTTCCCCGAAAATGAGAAGGATACATGATGTTTTTCACATGTTGTATCTCCTTTATTATCTTCATGATAAATCTCACATGATCTATTGGGGAGATATTGATGTTGATGATGATGAGTCCTTCATGGAGTGGCCTTTAGAGATCCAGGATCACAAGTAGAAGGTACAACACAGGCATGTTATCCCCTTGGTTTGTGTCTTGGGGTGAAATGGTGGCATGGAGGAAATTACCTAGTAACATGAGTCATAGATACCCACTCAGTACCCCAATATTTTTGTTTTTTAACTCTTTTCTTGTTACTATGTTCGTTTTGTGGTTGAATAATTCTCCTTTTATGATATGGATTTCTTTTTTCTTCTTACTACAACTTAATATCTTTTGATATTTATCTTCCTTGGGAGAGTGTTTATCTATCTTTTATGGGAGATAGTTGTGGTTGTCATTTGGTTTTGCGTGTTCCTTTTTAAAGCAGTTGAGCTTCTATAGTGGCAAGAGCCTTGATAGGTATCTCAAAGGGTGGTTGTTAGGACCCCTTTTTCTATTTAATATATGGGTTGGATTTGGATTCTCGAGGATGAGAATGTTTTGATAGGTATATGATATAATGGCTTGAACCTCTCCTATCCATTCCTTTGAGAAAATTAGGTGTTTTAGGTGTTCTGGGAGGTTAAGGAAGCTTATTCCCAACACTTTTCAATATTTCTAGTTCTGCGAATAGTGTTCTAGTTTTGTGAACAATGCTATTAGTGATTCATTTGTGAATAGTGTTGTCAGTGAGTCATTTGTGAATAGTGCTATCATTGAGTCATTTGTTAATAGTGATGTCAGTGATTTATTTGCGAAAAATGTTGTTGGTGAGTCATTTGTGAATAGTACTCTCAGTGATTCATTTGTGGATAGTATTGTTAGTGAGTCATTTATGAATAGTGTTGTCAGTGAATCATTTGTGAACAGTGTTGTCGGTGAGTCATTTGTGAATAGTGTTGTCAGTGAGTCATTTGTAAACAGTGTTGTTGGTGAGTCATATGTGAATAGTGCTATCAGTGATTCATTTGGGAATAGTATTTTCAGTGAGTCATTTGTGAATAGTGCTTTTTTTGGATCATTTATGAACAATTCTATCAGTAAGTCATTTTTGAGAAGTCCTGTTAGGGAGGCAGATGTGAGCAGTGTTTCCATATTCCTATAGTTTTTCCCCTTTGATATTTTCTTTGATGTAAAATGCATTCAAGGACTTATTTTAAATTATTTATGGCCGATTGAAATCCCATAACTCCTATCATAAAATTATTTATTGATGGGGTACCTTTACTTGGTCAAACCACATACTCTTGACTAGATCTGCCATTAATGGAAAATCTAAAACTATTTCTAAACTGATGTTCTGTTTATATTTTCAAAAGGCCGAGATACCTTCATCCTTGTTCTTTATTATTTTTCCCCTTGACACTATACATACAGAGATATTCCTCCCATATGAGTCATGTGATTGAACTGCGATCCTTAGATCATTTTCCTGAGAATCTTCTGCTACAAGCACACCCTATATTTTGGTGCAATAAGAAAGTGTTGATCTATCTCAAATATAAGTTATGTTTTACTACCATTATTCTAGGTTCCACTCCTTCCATTTCTCCTTTCCATGTTATTTTATGTGATATCCATGTTTCTAATGGAGTTTTCTTGGGTGTTGTTTAGTGTGGTGGTGTCTCTGCGTTCTTGGGTGGATGCAGTCTTCCAGGATAGGTGATCGTGATTCATTATGTTGGCATGTTCTCATGTGAAGAGCATCAAGAACGTTTTGAGGTAGTGGATTCATGGCTTATATATTCTTTTATTTGAATTAGTAGGGTTATAATGTTTTATCCACTTGATCATAATGAAATTGACATAATATATATTTGAACCAGATTAATGAGTTTCTTTTCTTAGTGATGTTATTGCCTCTTGTTTTATAGATAGCATGATATCTATGCCTTTCTTGTTTAGCATGTCATTTTTTATGGAAATTGGTAAAGAACGTAAAGTTGGTATTAACTGTAAATTAATCGTCCAAAGTTAAAGAAGCATGTTTAATGAACATGGTTGTTGTTTTTGTGCTTTGATTATAATAAAACTGATTCAGTTATTCATGTTTAAATGAATCAATTAATTAAATATGGAATAATGAACCAGTTGTGAAATAGAGATAACGCCTTTAAGTGTTCTGAGTTAACCTATTTATTTTAGAGTCCAAGGACCTTATGCTTTGGATCTATGAGTGATCATTGTGTGTGAAGGTTTAATGCCTTGTTTAGGGCCAAGAGCCTAGTTGCTATGTTGTTTGTTTTCTCTTGCTTATGTTGTGGTGTGATCCTAGGATGGCTGAGCCTGGAGAGACGTTGTGGTATATGGGGGTAGGAAGGCCCAAAGTTTGTGTCAGCAGTGGATGCCTAGAGCGGTGAGATGCATTAGTTTCTAATGTGGGTGTCAGGGAGGACACCATAGATGATGAAACATGTTGTATGTGAATGGTGTATACTTGTTTAATATGTTGTTTATTATCTGATTTTAATTTTCCTACCGCTTGAGGCAGATTATTTTACTTACTCTCCTTCCAAAAGAGGAGAATACACATGGGGTATGCCACTTTATTTCCATGTTTATATTCTCAATGATGGAAAAGTCTACTCTCTTTCTATAAGTGGAAAAGATTCGATGAGTAGTTCACCTACTCACCGTGTTGATCCCCTTATATTTGGTAGCTTAGATTGCTTTTCTAAAATGCCTAGTAATTATGTAAAAGTGATTATGTTGTTAATAAATGATTGAATAAATTATGTTAACCCATGGGGTTGTATCTTACTGGGATGCAATGCTGAGGTTACTTTTTTAAGGAACTTTGGACTTGGTTTGGTTATACCTGGAGGGCATGGAACTTTATTGTGATGCTAATGAAATGTAATGTGGAAATGATAATGGTTAATTAATGGTTAAAGAATTAATTAATATAAAGTGAAACTGATAAAAAGGGATAAATTACTATAATTTATCTCTTTAAATGGTTTTGTTCTTATAGGATTCCTAGTCTTAGTAATGGCAGTATGGATTCTGAGAGACATTAGCCGCATTTGGTAATAGGAATAGGTTATGACCATATTGTGGTTTCTATCTATAGTATATTTTGTACCTTTTGTGTTTCTATATTCTAATACACACTGTTGGTTAGGGAAACTGACACCATAGGGATTCTGAGCCCTAGGGGGTGTTTTCCCCAATATCCCAGTGCTAGGATGGATGACTGACTACTCCCTTTGGCCCTACTCTCTTCTCTTGGAAGTTACTTGTGATGGTAGGCACAATGGTTATATTTTCCCATATATGTGTGTAGATGTATGTGATGTCTTGTTGTTATTCACACACATATATTATGGATCTAGTTTCCTATTGACTACTATAGGTGTAACGGGTATCGGTCATGATGGCTTGAGGATCCTTACTCAGTGCATGAGTTGTAATGGCTTGAGGTATAATACCCGATGTATGATACGCATTATGTGAGCTATGGTGAGTCTTAGAAAATACCTGGTTACTTTGGTTACATGTATGTAATGGTTGTGTTGCATAAGGTTCATGTTATGGTGTTAAGCCTAGGTGTCTACAGGAAGACCTTTTTAGAGATAGATTCTTAGGACGTACGACATTGAGGAAAAGTGGAAAACCATTGGAGAAGTGGTAGTGGGGTACCCTTGATATTATTTATTATATTATATACTCTTGTATGTGATACTTATTGAGATTATCCACGGTGAGGTTGGGAACATAATATACCTGTTGAGTTGAGGAGATAGTTTCACTTGTTTTTCACTATGCTTTACCAAGATTTCTTTACTTTTGTATGATAGGATCTGAGGATAATCCTGCTAATTATACTATCATACTCACCTGACGTATATATAAACCAATTATTCTGGTCCCTTGGAGAATGTTATAGATCAATCTGGTTACTACTAGACTGGGGTTGTAGGAGCTGTTTGGGCTTTATGGTTATTGTTGATTTACTTTCTTTTGGAGCTTACAATTTTTCCTTTCATTTGTAGTAGTTCTTGCATGACATTACATATGTGTACTTGGGATACCTTTTATATTTAAGTCTAATTAGGAATTAGTTGGTATATGTCTTATCTCTCTCTTTTGAATGTGATCTCTTGGAGGGTAATACTTCCCATTTGTGTGTTTATTATACCCTTGGTAGTAGTCAGCAACCTGAGGCCTACTGGAGGCAAGAATCAGGTGTCACTATCTCTCTCCTCTCATTTTCGGCCTAGGAGGGGTACATTTTTTGGGGAGGGGGTCACAACACCACCACTTATTGATTATGATTCTATATGCTATCAAGACATAATCTCATTATGAATGATATATTTATGTATCAAAATCTACTTGATTACGATATTTATTTTATCAAACTATAGGTCCAAGTCTAGATTAAAATTTAAATAATTAAAAGGTACTGTGAATATGATTATTTTAACCTTTTTAAACTAAGTTTATTTTAAATTTAAAAACAAAAGTTTTTAAACATATAATTCACCCCCTTTTTAGTTTGTCATCTTCATATACATTTTGATCCAAAAAAATATTATGGGTTTTCATGTTTTTACTGGACTAATAGATTTCTTTCATTTATATCCCTTACTAATATTTTTGTTCTCATCCTATATTTTCAAATGTTTTTCACTGGGCTTTAGGATGAGTAGGAATAATAGTTAATTCAAGTTAAAAATAATTAAGATTTTTTATAAAAATAAAATGTGTTTCATTTTAAAAGTTTTTTTATTGTAAAAAAAAGGACACTAAGAAGAAGTTACCAATTTTTAATATATGTGTTTGTTATTTAAATTTTATGAACTAATTATCTAAAACTATTAACCTATAATGGTTCTCAACAATGTAATAAAGTTAATTCTTCTCTAAAAATATATTATGTCAATTTTTATGGATGGGTCCTTATAGTTGGCATCTATGGGAAGTTTTAGATAACTATAGTGGTTAGGATATTGTTAATAGAATTACTTTGAGTGATTCTAATTTATGGTTAAGTTGAAATGATATATAATTTTAATATTACCACGTTTCTTCATCTAATATATTTCTATTCAGAATGGTTTTTCATAGAAGAAATAGGGAATCTGAAGTAGGAAGATATTAAGAGGATAATATCTATCCAAATTGAAAAATTATTGTGGTTGGAATTGAAACTGAGTAGTTTTTTACAGTGATGTATTAGTTGATGTAGGCTATAAATGGTGGTGGCATCCATGTTAGAGAAACACTAGATTTACTATAGTTAAACATCTACATTATAGAGAATTTTATGAAACATCTCACTCCATCATTCAGTGGAACCTCAGAACTAATGGTAGTTGAATAATGGATCAGTGATTTAGTAAATATATTCAATGTCATGGGATTTTTAAAATGGAAAAAGTTATCCCTTTATATTTTTCAATTTAAAGGTGAAGTTGACTAGTGGTGGTTATTAATTAAGAATACAATATAGAGAGAGATATGGGATTGATTCCATTAAATGAGATACATTTTAGAATATTTTCCTGAAGAAATATTTCCATAAGCCTATTTGACTCAAAATGTAGAAATAATTATTTAAATTGAGGTAAATGGTGGATTATACAGTAGCCATGTATGAAGAAAATTTTATAATACTTTCAATGTATGCACCAAATTATATTTAGGGCCTTTATTGTAATATTAATAGATTTTTCTTAGGATTGAAACCAAGTTTCGTAAGATCATTGGCCTCAAGGGAATTTAAATTTTAGGAGATGTTGTTTGTTTTTCTAAGAAAGTTGAGAGGGATTTTACTTACACTTATGTGCCTCATGATGATAAGAGTAAGAAGCGGTCAAGGTGGAAAGAAATGGAGAGGAATTCAACTAATAAATATTGACGTAAGTACCCAACATGTTCCAATTATAGAAAAATTCATTTTATAGAATGTTTAATAAGATATGAAAAGTGTTATTAGATTGTTAAGTTTGGTTATATGGACTGTGACTATAAAGAAAAGATCCCTTATCAATCAAATATTTGGGTAATAGATATCCAATTAATGGTGAGACGTTTTAATTGAAATTATTTGGGTAATTAAGATAATGTGTGTCTAAACTTTCTTACGCAGGGTAAAAATCATCAAGATCAAAATCAAAAAGGTATAGAAGAATCATGTTCTACTTCCACGATGGATGCTAGTCCATCTAATGAAGTGGTGAGAGGTGTATTATTAGTTTATTAGAATTATTCCAATGCTTTGTTTGACCCTACATCTTTACATTACTTAATTTATAATAAATTTTTGAGAAAATTGGGATTATTAACTTGTGAAGAGAAGATATAATTTTTTTAAACTCTTGGTAAAAGTATTGAAAATTCCAATATTTATTGGAATCTTAATATTGTTATAATTTGGATGGTTGTTATTATAAATTATGTTGAACTTCCCATAATAAAGCTTAATGTTATTATAGTTTTGGATTGGATTTTATTTTTTCATGATAAGGTATATTGAAGAACTAAGAAAGTTATATTCAATGATTTTATACCTTTGATAACATATCAGGAGGTCAAGAAAATAAATAATGGAGGTAGTGAAAGTTAATGAGCTCATATTATTTAAAATATTTTTTTTTCAAATTTGTGATGTTCCAATAGTTAATGAACAAATAGATATATTTCTTGATGATCTTCCTAGTGTTATTTCTAATCGAGAGGTTGATTTTACTATTGAATTAGTTCTAGATGGTGAACTAATTTTAAAACCCCCTTATGGATTGAATCAAATTGAAATTTTATAATTGAAAAAGAAGTTGTATGAATTTATTTAAAAAGTTTTAATTTATCCTAGACAATGGGGTGATACTATTTTATTAGTTAAAAGGATGGATCAATGAGGATTTTCAATGATTATAGAACCTTGAATAACATCACTACTAAGAAAAAGTATCCTTCACATCATATCAAGTATTTTTTTGATCAGATCCAAGGAGTATAGTATTTTTCAAAATTTATCAATGATTAGGATACCATCGATTGATGGTGAAGGAGGAAGATATTCCAATGATGGACTTTTAGACTAGATATGATCATTATAAGTATGTGGTTATTCCCCTTGGTTGTGTAATGTACCAACTATATTCCTGAATCTTATGAAAAGGGTTTTCTATGGATATTTGAATAAGTATATTTTTGTGTTAATTGGTGATATTTTTTATATTAATAAATTAAAAAGGAACACGAAAGGTTCTGAATTATTGTTTTAAAAACATTTAAAGAAAATGTTTTAATTAAAAAATTTATTATCTATGAACTTTGGTTGCAGTATACTTCATTCCATGGGAAAATTGTTTCTAAATATGGAATAATCGGTAACCCTTCAAAAAATACAATGGTCAAATAATTTCCAAAACCTAAAAATTTCACATATATTTTTAGTTTTTTGGGATTAGTGGGTTATTAAAAGTGGTTTGTTGAGTTTTTTATTTTATTTTCTATCCCAATAACTAAAATAACTTGAAAAGGAGTTAAATTAATATGGATGAAAGAGTGTGATGAATATTTCGTAGAATATAAAATAAAATTAGGGAATGCTCTCATTTTGGATCCGCCCTCTAGAAATGGTGATTTTTTCATCTATAATTATGCTTATTTTAAGGTACTTAGTTGTCTTCTAATAAAGAATAATCAAGTAATTTATTTTTATTTAATTTAATTGAAACCTCATGAGATAAATTATCTTACACATGATCTGTAACTGGTTACTATGTTTTTTGATTTAAAAGTATAGAGAGATAATTTATATGAAGTAAAATGTAAAATATATTCTTATCATAAAAGTTTGAATTATATATTCACTCATAAAGTTTTTTACATGTGGTAGAGAAGATTTCTTCAACTAATAAAGGATTATGATTGCATGATTCACTACCATACAAGAAAATAAAACAATGTAGCTGATGCTTTGAATAGAAATGATAATTCATTATTTTCTATGCTATGTTTGAAACATGATCATTTGATAAATTTTTTAACTAATTTTAGCCTAGAGATTGTATATGTAAGAATTTACACAATTTTGTTTCTTATGATAGTGAAATTTTCATTGTTTGAAATAATTAATAAATATTATAAGGAAGATATTAATGTTCAAGAAAAAGTGGAACATGTAAATAAAGGTATGTTGGAGGAATTAAACATTGACAAATAATGTTTTTTTAGATTTTTTAAATTTTTTTGTGTGCCATATACCTTCCAATTGATAAAATAACTATTGATTGAAGCTCACAACTATCCATTTTTGTCTATCATAAATTCCTAAGATTTACAATTTGAAGTTTCTAAAGGATCGTGTAGTCACACTGAGAAGGGGGTGAATTAGGCGTGACTTTTTTAATGAATTATTTTATTTTATAAACCCCTTTTAAACCTCTATCACCTATTAGTATGAGTGGATCCTATATAAAATGAAGAATGTAAATAAAACATAACACAAAATATTTTTACAAGGTTTGTTACTAAGACCTACATCCTTATTGCAACCTGTAGTTACCCATTGTTACATATTTTTCAATATATATAGATGGTTACAATCAAGGGAATTCTCATTTCCATCAACACTTAGTTCCACAGTTTTCTACTCTAGAGACCCATTAGATTTTACAAGTTCCCCCACCTACACTAGTGACTCCTGAGTTCCACAAGATGATCTTTTTACTATATCCCATAATGTTACCAGCATCCCCCCGGCCTGCTCCATAGTCCCACTGGAGAGTTCCACTACTTCTGAGTCCCACTAAAGACTTCACAATATTGAGTCAAATAAGATTTGATTCACTGATAGAATGATTTTAAAACTTCCTTCATGTGATTGATGAATCAAACTAGCCCGTGTAAAAATAAATAACCTTTGCACTTGTGCTATTCTTTCTTAATAAATTTTGATCATCTATAGATGGTCAGATACCTCAGTATAACACTACTTGGTAAATTCCTTCTTTTGTTGAAGGCTTGGCCTCACTGAACAATGAAAATCAGATACAAAAATAATTCTGAATCACTGATATAAATAGTGTGATGGATTTAGACTCAAATGAATACATAAAAATCAATCTACATATATTTCACATGCACTTATTCAAACCACACACATGTAAATAATACACTGTATTATCTCATCAACTTGTGTAAATGACATTACATGTTCATGTATGTATTTATTTCATGCACACCATAACATAAAATATTCACTTGTACAATCAATTCACACTATCTATAATATTTTTATTCATGTACACACTGTCTAATATTTAATAATCAATACATAGAGGGATTATATTGCATACTGTTTTCATAATGTATGTTTCCCATATCAAAACATCCATTCATACATATCAATTGCATAATATTGATTTATCTTTGTTCTATGTATATGTATCATGAATGTGAATGTTCATTATGCATTAATTTTTTCTTATGCACAATATCCATTCACACAAAACACTATTCACTACACTTCTTTCGAAATATTAGTATCTTCTCAAAAAAATTTTTATGAAAGTGTGTTGTATTCACTTATACACAATAACCACACAAACATAGTGCGCGCAACTCAATCTACATTGAAAAATCAGTACACGGTAAATACTCAAGATTCATGTAAAACTAGTATATGATGTCACATTATTATTCTCCAATAAAAACCGTATGAAATTCAAGGTTCATAAAAATATTTTCACAAAAACCTATAGATACATGCATTAGAGGATCGTGTTATATTAGTTGCTTTGCAGCACCTTTTTCTTTGCAATGAACCTCGAGTGTACTATGCCCAGGTTGATTACTCGTTGAATTATTCACCTTCGCACAAAAAATGTTGCATGGAACTTTGCCTTTTGAAATCCAGACAAGATTATAGATCTTTTAACTTCACTCAAAATATATTTTCTCAAAATCTCAGTAGTGAAAAATAAATATAGACCTCGGTATTTATAGGCATCGAAGATCATCACAGAAGCTTCGAGAATCACAAATAGGATTTGGTTTAATAGATAGTTGTCATAGCCTATGGATATATTTAGTGAGAAAGAGAACATTCAATGATGAATAAAATCTTCTTGAATGAATCTTGCTAGAGAAGACAAGTTCCAGTGCTTGATCAAATGAATCACAAAATTTAGATAAATTAAGATCAGGCAGCCCCAGTTCTTTCCATGTGTTTTTAAAATGGATGAATCAAATCAATGTCTAGGATAAATAGATTGTGAATATCATATGGTTATGTATCATCTCACGTAATCCCACATTGAAACACACTTGGTATTTTAGTTCCTATATATAACAATATGTGGGTTTCACAATTCATAAATCAGTTACAACATAGACCCTACTCCCACTAGCACCACCCCATGTAGGCATTCCTCCACCTCGTTGTAGCCCCATATAGTGGCACTCCTCCCCTCATGTGCCTCATGTAGGTACCCTTGAAACTACCTCAGCTCTAGCATAATGCTGGAAAGCTTTGGGTTGATCTCGGATACCCACTTTGGTGTGCTTATCTCCTAGTCTGGATAGCAAGGATAATAAATTTTAATGTACATCATATTAAAAAAAGCTTAACCAATATTGACATAAAATGAAAATCCAAACAACTCAAGCTTGTATCCCACATGCATGGATTCTTCTATAAATATCAAATCCTCCTCATGAATCTAATCTTATTATTTTTTACTCCATTAAATGTTGTAAACATTGTTTCAAACTCAAATAAACAATGAAACATGTCATTTTAAATACAAACCAGCTCCACAATCATCACAATTTAAAACTCATTGACTTTTCAAATTCTTAACTAATTGAAAACAATTTCAAATTCACAAAATCATTTGAACACTTCAATATCCCCATTTTTATTTTTTGTCAATACCCACTTCATTTTTAAAATTTAATGATATCTTATCCCCTTATTGGTAATAAAGTATAAGTTATAAGCATGGGAAGAAATTCTCATTTCCAAAATAAAAATTCTAATAATATCCCCTCCAATTCTGAAAATTATTGTCTGATTTACTTCTGAGAAGGATGGAATAACTAATATCTTATAAAAGATCTAAAATTAATCATATATATATATATGTTAGTAATGCTATGTGTAGAAAAAATGTGTGATCAAGTTTAACATTAATGATTTCATATAATTTCTAGCTTGTGAAACCAATCACTAAAACTTTTTAGGAATTTCTCAAAACATTTTCAACTAATATCCTACATACATCTCACAAAATTGATTAGAAACATTCCAGTAAAATAATTTATTTACCATGTTGTAAATAAATAATAAATACCTTATTTTTATAATTGATAAAAAATTCATGAAAATAGGAGATGTAAAAAATCATACCTTAATGATGAAAATATTCATTTTCAAAAAAATTTGCTTTTATAATTATCAAATTCACACCTCACCATAAATTTTGATACTCATAAGGTATCAACTGAGATATAAATATTTGATTAATGATCTTCTATGATCCCCCTCAAGAGATGCACTTAATACTTTCTTCATCCTGATTTACTTTCATCAAGAATAATTTCCATGTTTCTTATCATATTATTTGATATGTTGAAAAAGAAAACATGATGCCAATATCCTTCCATGATGTACATAATTCAACCCATAAGATATTAATAGATTTTATAAATTTAGGTATCCCCCTGAATATATGGTTCACCTTAAATTCCATGTATGAAAAACAAACAAAATATATATGGGAATAAGGTGGTTCTTCAATGATCCTCATTTAAAGTAACAAGGATGAGAGTTTCTTATTAACCCATCAATATTATTAGATGAAAAGGCTTATTATAATTTGATAACAAATAAATTTCTAATTTATCATCTTGTTCCAACTTTCTTGCCTCTTCCAACTATTCTGGCCATATGATCAAGCATTCTTTAAGAACATTCTCAGTATTTACTCTTTTTATAGATTTATTTTTCCCAACATTTGAAATTACATATGATTTCCCATTCATCTCCAATAATCATTTTTGACCAGATAACAATGTCAAACAAATTTTTCTTGATTTTCTAGACATGTTTCACCTATTACATACAATGTTTGAATTCAATAAGTTATAAATTTTTGGAAAAATTTCTAGTTCTTCATCAGTAATGTCATCCACCAAATCAATCATGTTGTTTTTCTTATGAATTGATTCTCTCTTTAATTTAAAACTTCTTTATTCAGTATGAATGTTCATGGCCAATTCATAGTGATCAATGTGGTGTCCATTCTTACCATAATAGAAATATATTTTCTTTGGTGAGACACTCTTCATATCATTCTTCACAAACTTCTTGGGATTTGTTTGTTTAACGACTGTATTCTTCTATTCACAACCCAAGGGTGACCTATCATCTTCATCTCTTACCCAATTCACTTTCTATAATAGTATTTTATTCACATAAATAGATGATTTGTGCATGATTAGAACATACCAACACTCATCATAATAGTGACAAATTATCTTATAATAATCACATATGTTTTCAAAGTAAACATATATATTATTAATAAAATGATTCTTTTTCTATGAATGTTGCTTCTATTTTTCTAGTTTCAAATTGTATTCAGATTTTCTCCCCCTAAATTCAGGAATTCTATAATTTTCATAGAATGAAATATTATGCCAAAAATTAATTTCTTGATGCCCAAACTTCCAATATCACTAATACTAGAAAAAATATATTAATTTCTTATTCTGTAACACATTTCCACTATCTTTGAAATTTTCCTGCTTATGGGAATTACATTTCTTCTTCTACACTTTCATTGGGGAACAAGAATTTCCATACATCTTCACATCCATCATTGAAGATGTTGTGGACTCGTGAGTTTTATTATTCATCCATGTTTGTATAGATTTAAATGTTGAATCTACCCTAGTCATCAAGAAAACATTATTATACACTAATTTATCTGGATATAGGGTTATCTTATTCAATGAGCCACCTTTAAATTTATCTTTAGATAATCTCAAGATCTTCTTTCCACTAGTTTGATTCATTTCAAAAATAGGACTCTTATCTGATGAATCCTTGGCAATATTTATTTTCTTATCCACTTGGGAAGTCTCAGCTTGTGTGTCTTCCATATTTCTCAATTTCACTTCTTGTTCAAGACACTTTATGTTGAGAGAAATATTCTTATCTTTAACATATTTCATTATTTCTTCCCATTTACTCTTAATCTTATGTACCTCATCTTCATGCATCTGATTTTTCTTTAGTAACAATTTTTCAAGCTTATTCATTATTTGTGCTTTATCAATCATCTCTACTTTTTTGACATTAATAAATGTATTATGTAGCATTTCAAGTGCATGGATAACTTTTGTAGACATAATTTCAAAATTTTATTTCCCAAAAACATTAATTTAAAATTATTTTACAAATTCATCATATATTTATTTGCAGAGATATATTGTTTCTTCTATTGTTTTTACAAGTCCTATGAGAGTGTTTTATATGCCAACATTTTTAGTCAATGCTTCTTCTATAACATCTACCTATTCTTCAAGATGTAATTTTTCATCTCTAAGTTCCATGAAAACTTTTATCATACATGTGACCACTTATTTGGTAAGTTTATTTAGATACTTTATGATTTCAAAATTGAACATATCATCATCACAACTTGAACTTGATTTATCAACTTATTTCACTAAACAAATTAAACTCTAAGTTTATTTTGATACCATTTAATTTTCATTCATATTTGAATTCTTATTCAACTTCTTAGCCACTATTTTCATATATATTTTTCTCTAATTTGACTAAAACATCAATATTTATAACATCATAAGTAGATATAGTCTTTTTCAATTTGAATAACTTATTAATTTTCTTAAAAACCTAATATACACTTCATATACTTATGATATAAACCACTGGACAAGTAGAATAAATCCATTCATAGGTGGACTATCCTCAGATACTAATTGAAGTGTCCAAAGGATCATACAGTCACACTGAGGGGGGGTGAATCAGGTGTGACTTGTTTTTAATGAAATATTTTATTTTTTAAATACCTTTTAAACCTATGTCACCTAATAGGATGAGTGGATCCTATATGAAATAAAGAATATGAATGAAACACAACACATGATATTTTTACAAGGATCAGTACTAAGACCTACGTCCTTGATAAAACTGATAACTACCCTTGGTTATAGATTTTTCACTATATGTAAATGGTTACAATCAGGGAAATACAATTCCCATGAACACAAAGTCCTACAATGTTCCACTCTAGTGTCCCACTAGAGTTTACAAGTTCCCACCAACACTAATGACTCCTGAGTCCCTTAGGAGGATCTTTATACTACATCCCAAAATGTAACCAACAACCCACCGGCCTACTTTAGAGTCCCACTGAAAACTTCCAATGTTTTAGAGTCCCACTAAAGACTTCACAATATTGAGTCACACATGAATTGATCTGTTGATAGGATGATTTTATAATCTTCCTCCACAAGCTTGCTAAATTAAACTGGCCCATGTAAAAATCAAGAAAATTTTCAATGGTGTTGTTCTTAATCAATAAATTATGATCACCTATATGTGGTTAGCTACCTCAGTGCAATACTGATCAGGAAATTCCTTCTTCTACTGAAGACCCATCCTCACTAAATACTAAAAACTAAGATACAAAAATACATATGAATCAATGATAGAAATAATGTCTTGTATTTAGTCCCAAATAACCACACATAAATCAAGCAACATATATATCATGTGAAATTCTTCAAACCTCATGCATGTAAATAATACACTTCATGGTCTTATTAACTTGTGTCAATGAAATTATAGGAGTATGTATGTATTTATTTCATGCACACCATAACATACGATATTCTATTGCACAAGCACTTCACACTGTCTGAAATATTTTTCTTAATGCACACACTATCAAATATTTGATACTCAATGCATAGATTACTTATATTTAATACTATTTTCATAATGTATGCTACCCATATCAAAAATTCCACACACATATATCACTTTTTCAATATTTTATATGTCTTCTTTATGTATATGTATCATGCATGTGAATGTGTATTATGTGTTAATTCAGTCTCATGTACACTATTTCACCGCACAAAACACTTTTAGCTACAGTATTTGTGCAATATCTGTATATTCTCACAAAATCCTTTATGAAAGTTTGTTTTATTAACTTACACACACTAACCACACAAACTTAGTGTGAAAAACTCAATCTAATTTTAAAAAAAATTATACGGTAACTACTCAAGCTTCACATAAAACCAATAAACAATGTCACATTATACATGGAAAATAAAAATAATATGTGGTTAAAGTTTTATCAAACACTTCACTCAAGAACCAGTAGATACATGCATAAGAGGATCCCATTATATTGGTTTCTTAATGGAAGCTTGTTCTTCGTAAAGAACCTCGAGTGTGGTATGCATTGGTTGAGTACTCATGAGATTATTTACCTTTGTGAAAACAATATATCATGGAACTCTGCCTTTCAGGATCCAGAGAAGATCAAATAGCATTCAAATTCACTCAAAATATATTTTCTCAAAAATCTCAGTAGTGGAAACCAAATGTACACCTCAGTATTTGTAGGCATCAAATATCATCACAGAAGCTTCAAGAATCACAAAGATGTTTCGAATTGATATATAGACGTCATAGACTATGGAGATATTCATTGAACAAGAGAACCTTTGATGATGAATTAAAGCTTATCGAATGAAGCTTTCTGGAGAGGACATGTTACAGAACATGATCAAATGACTCACAAAATTCAGATCAATTCAGATCAGGCAGGCTTGGTTCTTTTTGTGTTTTTTAAAATGGATGAATCAAATAAACTACCAGGATGAATAGAATGTGAATATCATATGGTTCTAGATAATCTGGTGTAATCCCACATCAAAATGTGCTCAGTATTTTAGTTCCTTTATATAATAATATGTGGGTTTCAAAATTAAAAAATCATTTATAACATATACCCTTGTTCTGTTGGCACCACCCTAGGCCAACATTATTCCACCTACATGCCTACCCCGCACAGTCACTCTTCACCCCTCATGTGCCTCATGTAGGCACCCTTTCACTGCCTCGTCTATAGCCTCATGCGGGCTGACTTAAGGTTGAGCTCAGCTTCCCACTATGGTGTGATTCACCCCTAGTCCATCTAGTAAGGATTATAATTTTTAATGTACAACACATTAAAAAAACTTAGCCAATATCCACATAAAAAAATCCAAAAAACTATATCTTAAATCCCCTCATGCATGGATTCTTATAAAAAAATAAAATCCTCCTCATGTATGGCCTCTTATTATTTTTACTTCATTCAATATTGTAATCATTATTTCAAAATCAAATAACCAATAACACGTGTAATTTGAAATAAAAACTAGCACTGCAATTGTCACAATTTAAAACTCATTGACTTTTAAACTTCTTAACTAATCGAAAAAAAAATCAACTTCACCAAATCAATTAACTACTTAAATATCCCCCTTTATATTTTTTTGTCAATACCCACTTCATTTTTAAAATTCAATGATATATTCTCCCCCTTATTTTAAATAAAGACAAAGTTATAAGAATGGGAATGAATTCTCATTTCCAAAATATACATTTTAAGAATATCCTCTTCTCTTCAGAATATTATTGTCTGATTTACTTATGATATGGATGAAATCACTACTATATTATAAAAGAGATAAAATTAATCTTATCTACGTTTACATATAAAATGATCTTTGTAGAAAACAAGAGTGAAAAATTTTAACATCAATCATATTAAAGAATTTCTAACATGTGAAATCAATCACTAAAACTTTTTAGGAATTGCTCAAAATATTTTCATCTAATCTCCAGCATACATTTCACCAAATAGAGTAGAAACATTCAAGTGTAAGGATATATTTTTCCTTTTACCATCAAATAATAAATATCTACCATTTATAAGTGATAAATTTTTATCATGAAAATTGTATATGTAATCAATCATACCTCAATGAAAACAAGATTCATTTTCCTAAAATTTTGTTTTTACAATTATCAGATTTATAGATCACTAGAACTTTTGAAACTCATAAGGTATCAATTCAGATAGAAATATATGATGGATAATATTTTGTTCTCCCCCTCAAGATATGCCCTTAATACTTTATTCATCATGATTTACTTTCATCAAGAATAATTTCCAAGTGTCTTCTAAGATTATTTGAGATGTTGCAAAAAGAAAACATGATGTCAATATCCATCCATGATTGACATCATTCGAGCTATAAGATATTCAAGGATTTTATAAATTCAAGTATCCCCCTGAATATATGCTTCACCTTCAATTCCCTTCCTGAAAAAAACAAAATATATATGGGAATAAGGTGGTTCTTCAATTCTAATCATTTAGAGAAACAGGGATGAGAGTTATTTATCAACCCATCAATCTTATTAAATGAAAAAGGCTTCTTAGAATTTGATAATTAATCAAGTTCAGATTTATTAGATTGTTCCAACTTTCTTTCCTCTTCCAACAATTCTGGATATATGATCAAACATTATTTAGAAACATGCTCAGTCTTCACTCTATGGGTAGATTTAATTTTCCCTACATTTGAAATTATATATTCCTTCCTATTCTTATTCAATAATCCTTTTTGAACAGATAACAATGTCAAATAATATTTTCTTGAATGTCCAGACATGTTTCACCTCTCACAGACAACTTTAGAATTTAACAAGTTACCACTTTTTGAAAACTTTTCATATTCTTCATCGGTAATGTCATTCACCAAATAAATCATGTTTTTTTTCTTTATAATTGATTTTATATTTAATTTTAGATTTCTTTATTTAGTTTGAATGTTCATGGACAATTTAATGTGATCCATGATGTGACCTTTCTCACCAAAATATAAACATCTTTTCTATGGTGATACACTCTTCACATCATTCTTCACAAAATTCTTGGGAGTTGTTTGTTTAACAACTATCTTCTTCTCTTCACAACCCAAGGATGACCTGTCATGGTGTTATATTCACATCATATAAAGGATTTTTTAATTATTGGTATATTCCAAAACTCAACATAACAGTGAAAACTTTTTTTTCAATAATCAAAAAAAATTAAAGTAAACATATCTGTTCTTGATAAACTGATTCATTTTCTATGAATTATGAATCAGCTTTGTAAGTTTCAAATTGTATTTGGATTTTCTCCCCCAAAATTTAGTTATTCTATAATTTTTATATAATTAAATATTGTTCAAAAAATTAATTTCTTGGTTCCCATGCTTCCAAGAACACCAAAATTAGAAAAAAAATATTTATTTCTTCTTCTGTAACACATTCTAACTATCTTTGAAATTTTTTTATTATCGTTATTACATTTATTCTTCTCTAGTTTCATTGGGGAATAAGAATTTCCTCACTTCTTCACATACATATTTAAAGATGTTGAGGATTCTTGTGTATTTTTCTTCATCCACATTTGTCCAGATTTAAATGTTGAATCCACACTAGTCATCAAGATGATATTAGTACACACAGATTTATTGGGATAAAGGGTTACCGTCTTCAATGATCCAACTATAGATTTATCCATAGATAGTCTCAAAATATTCTTGCCACTAGTTTGATTATTTTCAGAAATAGGACTCTTTTCAGAAGAATCATTGTAAATATCTCTTTTCTTATCAACTTGGGAAGTCTCAGCTTGTGTCTCCTCGATATTTCTCAATTTCACTTCTCGTTCACGACATTTTAAGTAAAGAGAAATCTTCTCATCTTCTACTTATTTCATGATTTATTTCTATTGATTATCCATATTCTGTAGCAAATATTCAATCTTATGATTTTCTTTTTGTATTTTTTTTCAATATCCTTGATTCTTTCAAATTTATCAATCATCTGAGAAATTTTGACATTCAGAAATGTATTATGAAACTTTTTAAGAGTAGGGATAACTTCACTAAAAACAATTTCAAAAATTTATTTCTCACAAACATTTAATTTTTATTATTTAATAGCTTAAACATATCTTTATTTATAGGGGTATATTGTTTCTTCCTTTGATTTCATAATTCTTGTGAGAGTATTGTCTATACCAACCTTTTTAGTCAATGATTCTTCTATAGCATCTACCTATTCTTCTAGATGTAATTTTTAATCTCAATGTTACTAGAAAACTACTTTCATATATGTGACCACTTCTCTAGGAAGTTTCTTCATATTCTTTCTAAATTTAGAATTGAATATACCATCATCACTAATGGAACTTGATTTATCAACTAATTTCAATGAATAATTTACACTATGAGTGTCTTTAGATACCAGTTGATTTTCATTCATCTTTAAATTGTTCTTTAGTTTATTTTACACTATTTTCTGCTTGTTTTTCTCTGATTTGACTGGAATATCAATATTTCTAACATCAGGAGTAGAGATAGTCTTTTTCATATAAAGTACTTCTAAATTTTCTTCAAACTCAAATATTCACTTCATATAATTATAATATAACCCATTGGACAAGTATATTAGATTAAATTATAGGTGGACTATCCTCTAATACCAATATAAAGTGTCTAATGGATCATGCAGTCACACCGAGGGGGTGAATTCAATGTGACTTGTTTTTAATGAATTTTTTCTTTTTTAATCCCATTTTAAACGTCCATAACCTATTAGGATGAGTGTATCATGTATGAAATGTATAATGTAAATGAAACTCAACTCACGATATGTTTACAAGGTTAGGTACTAAGACTTACATCCTTGCTGGAATTGGTAATTACCCTTGGTTACAGATTATTCACTATATGTAGATGGTTACAATCAAGGAAAGCCTCATTCCCATCAACATTGAGTCCCATAGAATTCCACTCTAGAGTCCCACTAGAGTTTACAAGTTCCCACCCACACTAGTGACTATTGAGTCCCACATGAGGATCTTTATACCTCATCCCATAGTGTTACTATAATCCCACTAACCTGCTCCAGAGTCCCATTGGAGACTTCCACTACTTTAGAGTCCCACCGAAGACTTCACAATCTTGACTCACAAAAGATTAGATCCACTGATAGGATGATTTTATAATCTTCCTCCACAAGCTTTTTGGATCAAACTAGCCCAAATAAAATTCAATAACCTTTTCACCAGTGCTGGTCTAGATTAATAAATTATGATAACCTATAGATGGTAAGCTAACTCAGTACAACACTAATCAGGCAATTCCTTCTTCTGCTGAATACCCTACTTCAGTAAATACTAAAAAATTATATACAAAAATACTTCTAAATCATGGATAGAAATAATGTTCTATATTTTTTCTCAAATAACGGCATACAAATCAAGAAAAATATATTTCACGTGCACTTATTCAAATATCATGCATGTAAATAATACATTGCATGGTCTTTTCAACTTCTTTCAGTGACATTGTATGTGCATGTATGTATTTATTTCATGCACACCATAAAATACAATATTCACTTTCACAAGCACTTCACACTATATAAAATATTTTTCTTCATGTACACACTATCCAATATTTGATACTCAATGCATGGAGGAGTTTTATTTCATATTGTTTCCATAATGTTTGATTCCATGCTCAAAACATCTATGCACACATATCACTTGGAAAATCTTTGATCTATATTTGTTTTATGTATATGTATCATGCATGTGAATGTGCATAATGAATTAATTCTGTCTAATGCACACTATTACTTCGAACAAAACAATTTTTACTACCCTCCTTATACAGTATCAGTATATTATCACAAACTCCTTCACACAAGTGTGTTGTATTCACTTACACACACTAACCACAAAAACATAGTGCATGAAACTAAATCTCCTTTGAAAAAGATGTACATGATAAATACTAAAGGTTATCATAAAACTAGTATGCAATGTCACATTATTCTTCAGAAATAAAAATAGTATGTGGTTTAAGGTTTATTAAACTCTTCACACAAGGAATAGTAGATACACCCTAAAGAGGATCATGTTATCTCAGTTTCTTCGTGGAACCTTTTTCTTCATGAATCACCTCGAGTGTGCTATTCCCATGTCGATTAATTGAGGAATTATTCACCTTCATGCAAATAATTTTGCATGGAACGCTTCCTTTCATGATCCAGATAAGATCACAGAGACTTCAACTTCACTCAAACTAGATTTTCTCAAACTCTCAGCATTGAAAACCAAATGTAGACCTCTGTATTTATATTCATCGAAGATCATCATAGAATATTCAAGAATAAAAAATAAGATTCAGATCTATATATAGACATTATAGACCGTGGAGATATTCAGTGAACAAGATCACATTCAACGATGAACATAATCTTCTAGAACAAATCTTTCTAGAGAAGACAAGTTATAATGCTGGATCAAATGGTTGACAAGATTCAGATCAATTTTGATTGGGAGCCCACAGTTCTTTCTGTGTTTTATTAAAATGGATGAATCAAATCAATGGACAAGGTGAATCGAATATGAATATCGGAAGGTTATGGAACATCCGACATAATCCCACATCGAAACACACTCGTTATTTGTATTACTTTATATAATAAGATACGAGTTTCACAATTCAAAAATCAATTACAACATGGACCCTACTCCCACTAGCATCACCCCATGCTAGTGTACCTCCTCCTCCATACTACCACACATGGTGGAGCTCCGCCCCTCCTGGGTCTCATGTAGGTGCCCTTATGCAGCCTCAGCTACAACCTCATGTTAGATGGTATATGGTTGAGCTCGGCTACACAGTAGTAAGGATAATAATTTTTTATGTACAAAAATTTAAGAAAAACATAACCAATCACCACATAAAATAAAAAACCAAAAAACTCAAGCTTGAATCCCCTTATGTTTGGATTCTTCTACAAATATCACATCCTCATCATGCATGACCTCTTCTTATTTTTAATCCATTCACTATTTTAAACATTGTGTAAAAATCAAATAAACAATGACACGTGTCATTTGAAAAAAAAAACTAACTCTGAAATCATCACAATGTAAAACTCATTAAATTTTCAACTTCTTAACTAATTGAAAATAATTTCAACTTCCCCAAATCAACTGAACACTTCACAAAGAACATAAAAAGTATAATTAGTGGGAAGGAATAAAGAAAGGAATTAGTGATTTGACTATGAAATGTTTTACTTGAATGATTATTAAATATGAATGATAATATCTGATAGGGATTCTTCTACCTTTTCTAGTGAAATAGGGGAAATGGTAAAATATATTTATAGATTTCACGGTGGGATTTACTATGAATTATTGAGTTAATAATTCAATTTAAGTTATTGTTGATTGTTTGGATAAATATGCACATTTATTTACTATTTAGGATAATATGTATTTAGATAAGCTTTATTGATTGTTTCTTAAGGAGATAGTAAGGTTACTTGGGGTTCCTTTCTCAATTATATCTAACTTTAATCCTAGGTTACTTATAATTTTTGTAAATGACTTTATAAGTCATTGAGCAGTGAATTGAATTTCAGTACATCTTTTATTTCTTAATTTTATTGAGTGTAATAGTGAATTATGGCAGGATTTGATCAGGTCCAGTATATTATTAGGTAATTTTGGATCAACATCATTCATTGGTGTAATTTTCTTATACTAACAGTTATCATTATAATATATTGATGGATTGTTTTGAGGCATTATATGGAAAGTGGTGTCAGAATTTATCTTTTTGCGGTGAAGTGGGTGAAATGAATTTATTAGGACTAGTTTTAGAGGAAGAGATATATTAAAAGGTAAATATGATTTAGTGGAATATGATAGAATATTTGTGTATATAAAAGAGTTATGTACATAACCCTAAGAAAGATCTTTCATTCAAGGTAGGTGATCTTGTTATTCTTAAATTATATACATGAAAAATTGACATTAATTTTTTAAAGGTAAATTTAGTTCTGTGTTTCATTAGAAACTCTATATTAATAGAGAAATTTGGATCAATTTATTATAATTTAGTCTTTACTTAAAGTTTAACCCAGGTGCATGATGTGTTTAATGTTTCATTATTAAGAAAATATATGAAAGATGTAACTCGTGTCTTGCGTTGAGAAGTAATATAGTCAGAAGAGAATTTTTTTTATTGAAATAATGGTTCTGATTATTAATTTCATTGAGAAGGTGTTGTAAAATAATGTGATTCATTATCTTAATGTTTTTTCAAATAACTATATGGTTGAATAATCTTTATGGGAATCAGAAAATTCTATGAAGGAAAAATATCCCCACTTATTTAAGTAAGGAATAAAATTTTGAGGATGCAATTTTGAAAAAGAGGAATAATGTAAAACCCTAGGTAATTTTAATAGTAAACCAATTTCATTCCTTATAAATACTCATGAATTATATATGATATATTTATATCATTATAATAATATTAAGTAATTTTTCAATAAAAATGAAATAGTTGTATCTTACTAAATTTATTTAATTGTATTTATGGTTTTATTTAAGAGTTTAATATAAAAATTTAATAGCCTTAATTTCATAAATTGAATATTATTTTTCATATATTCAAGTAAAAATTATCTTAGAGTAAAGTTTTTAGAATTTTCTAAAAAAATTATTTTTGGGTAAATTTTTAAAAATACCAATTTTTAAGAAAATTGTTTTTTAGGTATTTAAGAATTCATGTTATATTTTTGATTGCTTTTTAAATTTCATTAGTTCCTTTTAATTAAAAATAATATAATAAATTTCATTTGAATCAACATTAAACTTAATTTTGTTATAATAAAATTTTTATACTTAAAAATAAATTATCTTGAAAACCGTTTTGAACGAGTTTTCACGTTTATTTTAAAATTAATTTCTGTAACTTATAGAAATATTATTTGATAAAATGTAATCCATATTTTTATTCACTATTTATAAATTTTCTAATTAGTCTAGTTTCATTTTTGTACATTATGAATAATAACATTGGTAAAGAAGTCAGTTACAATAGTAAGTGTTAGAAAAATTAAAACTAAAATAATAATGTTTAAAATGACCTAAATAATTGTATAAATCCTATTGTATGATCATATTTTGACCCTATATAATTTATTATTCTATTATGAATCATTTTGGATCCATTTTCCCTGACTAAATTATTAAAATATTTTTATCTTTTGAAAAATTCAATGTGTGCCATCTCCATCACTTTTAAAAGGACACCCCCTCTCATATCTTCTCCAAATTTTAAGAGCCTGTTAAAGTATTAAATCCCAACAAAAATTATTTAATAACATCCCTACTCACATATTATAAGTCTGTGTTTGATCATAATACCATCCTAATTGGTTCTGAAGTATAAACCTATAGATGTTGTTCGAAGAAGAGGTATAGTTCTTAAATGAGTGTTTTCATTATATTTATTCTTTTACCACCTTGAAAAGTATCCTATACACTGTAATATAATAAAATAAGTGTATTGAAAATAATTAAATGTTATTATGTTTATGTTATAACCCTTTTTCATCTCATATCCTATCTTACGATAAATGGAAACATCACTTGTGCGTACATGTGGACTACCATCTACCTGAAAGAATGTGTTTCACTTTTCATCAATAGATCATATGGCTAGTAAAAATGATGTAAAAATAATTTATATCATATTAATGACATATTTATAATTATATAAGGATAATATATCATATATTTTCTTACATTTACATCTATTTAAGAATGAAAATATTGTTCTTCCGTATGTGTGGAATACCTCCTCCAAAATGCGATATGATTGAATTTTAATTTACAACTTATAAGGATGGTAATAATGATATAAAAATGAATAAATATGACTTTTATAACATATTTATGATTTTTTAAAAGTAAAATATTATATAATTTATTTTCTTTCAACCCAATATAAAAAATAAAAACATCATTCATGCATACGTACGGGTTGTCATCTCTAAGAAACAATATGGTTCATTTCAATAGCCTCTTTAAATGGTTTTCTTTAAAAGTATATATAATTTTTTAATATGATAAATAAAATACTTTTAATATTCTGGAGATAATGGAATTTCAACCTCTTTGACCATGATCAGTGCACCGATGTGGTTTTGAGGTTATAAATCGTGTGACCCTAAGAATCCAATGTGAACTTAAACATTTTAGTATCTAAATAAAACATGGTAATAGGTAAAATAAAAGGAATAATAATAATTAAATGGAAATTTAAAATGTAATTAAATAATTATAAAACAAAAAAAAATTATTATTTAGTAGTCAAATAACGTATAAAGTTAGATGAGACTTAATGCAATGGGATTTCTCTTCTCAATTTCCTTTCATTAATACATATGCCATTTTAACTACATGTTTTCTTTCATTTGTTTTATGAAATGAATCATGGATGGATTTTATCCTTAATTTAATAAAAAAATTGGTTTATAAATCCATTTCAAGTTATATTCTTCAACTTCATTTTATTCCAAGAGTTATGAAAGATTTAATGGATTTACGTTTAAAATGGCATTCGAAATGTTTTAAACTCTTTCTTCTCCATATTCATGTTATTTTAAATGTTTCAATAATATTATTATTTATTTTTAAAATATTTTTATTTTTCATTGTTTATTATATTTCACTTTATTTATAAATATTTACAAATTAATCTTTTCAACATATTCTATATGGTTTATTTTTGGTTTTTTACAAAAGTAAATTTTTTAGTTAACGTGTACAAATTGATCTTATTTTCCAACCATCATAACTATTATTCATTTCATATAATAATTGAAAATTTTCTATGTTTATTTTCAAATAAAATATTTTTTCTCAATATTTTTTGAATTTTTAGTTTTTTTAAAAAATGGGTTTGAAAGGAAAGGGTGTTTAAATATCCAAAAGTATTTTACATATTCTTTAAACAGTGTTTTTCAAGAGATTTATGATGAAAAGGTGAAAGATTATTTTTTTACTCGTGATATTGTACTTTAGCATTATATATGTTGACGAGTGTTTTTGATACAGATTATATGATGGGTGAGTCCGATATAACTCTCCAATACATTGAGTAATGCTCCTTATCTTAAAAGTAATGAAGGAGAGAGTTAATTTGGGAGGTTTATCCTATGTTTTTAATTGGGATCTACTTATATCTATCATGAGTGGGCATGGGTTATGAATATAATGCTCTAAAATATCTTTAAGGGTTTCAATTTGATTAAAATATGTCTTGAATGTTTTATTTGAGAAAAAAGTTCTTTAATTATGTGGAAATTATTTATTTTATATTGTCAAATACTAATATAGAAAAGGAAAAAAATTATGGGTTTTCATGTTTTTTACCAGACTAATATATTTATTTCATTTATATCTCTTATTGAGATTTTTGTGCTCATACAAAATTTTCAATTGTTTTTCATAGGGTTTAATGATGATTTGTAACAATTATAATGTCAAGTTGAAAATAATAAGGGGTTTTCATCAAAATAAAATGTGGTTTATTTTGAAATAATTATGAAAAAATAGACACTGAGTGGAAGTGACAACATTATAATGCATGGGTTTTTATTTAAGATTATTAACATAATTGTCTAAAATTGTAAACCAAAAAGGTATTTGGGAATTAAAGAAATTGAATTATTATTTAAAAAATAAAGATAAAATAATGTTTAATGGTTGGGTCCTTATAATTTACAAACATTCTCATATTTATTTGGTTTTCCACATGTTTTTTTCATAGGTATTATTGTTAAAAATCTGTAACCTCTCTTTAAATGAAAACTTTTCTTCATAGATATCTTCAAAAAAATAAATATTTTTTTTATTTCTAAGATTGATTTACTTTATTATTCTATCTTGCTTCCTTTAACATTAATGTTCATTAATTTCTTGTAACTATCTATGATGTAACATTTACTTCTACAGTAGAAATATATGTTCTTTGGTCTAATATCTTTCACACCATTCTTATTGGGAGTTCTTTGCTTTACTTTTACTTTTTTCTTACACCCCAAGGTAAGCTCATCATCTGTATTCCATTTATTTATCAACTTTCATGGTTTTTAATTTCATTAGTGTATGGATCATTATTGGTAGTTTTATATTGACACTCTTCATCATAATGAACAATTTTCTGAAAATTTAAACAAAAGTTCTCAAGATATTCAAATCTGTTTAAATTAAATTTATTTACCATCTTTGGAATATATTTATTAAACTTAGTAGGATTTATCTTAACATAAAAATTCCCCCCATTAATGCTGTACTTATTTGATTTCAAATAACTAAAATGTTTTTCCAAAAATATATAGCCTTATAACCAAAATTTTGAAAGCACTGATAATAGCCGATAAACTATATTTTATTTATTTCTAAAATACTATGGTTAATATGAGTAACATTTAATTTTATACAAGGAAATATTATTTTTTGTGTCTTCTAGGGGGATTAAAATTATTGATATTTCTTGTCCCATATTTTATGATGTAGTGGGTTTCTTAGAATTTGTTCCACTAATATTTTTATATAATTTAAATTATAACATGAAAATTCCATAGAAACATTATAAGTTGAAACATATTTTTCCTGAGTAAGGGTTACCCTTTTCTATGAGATTTTAGTGGATTTATCCTTACATAATATAAATCCGTTCTTTCCTCTAGAATTATTCATTTTTAAAATAAGAAACTATTCATAATATTTTGTGGTATCATCTATTCTTTTAGAATATTGGCAAATCTGAAATTTTGTTACTTCCATATTTCTATTTTTTACCAAATACTCAAGACACAATAAGTTGAAAGTGTTTTACTTAACATAAAATTAACTAAATCTTTCTTCCAATTAATAATTTATCTTCTCAATATGAAATTTATTTAACTTACTCATTTCCTATAGAAACTTTTCAATATTATTAATTATTATAGCCTTGATGTCAAACTGAAAATTCTTGAAATATGGGTCTACTTTATGTCTTTATTTCAAACCATGGATCCTTTTATTGATGAATTTTATTATCCCAAAATTCTCATAAATTTATTTTTTCAATTCTCCTTCAGTAAGGGAGTTTTTTTCTAAAATAATTATGTTAGTTATCTGGATTCAATAATTTTGATGAGAGTGTTTCACTTTTATTGCTTTCCAGTTTTTTCTTTCTCCATAACATTTGTTTCAGTCTCTTAATTTTATTTTTCTTGTTATATACCTTTTTTAAATGAAAGTATATGTGTGGAAAATTCAAGAGGGACATTTTTAAAATAATCTTTAGCTTCAGAGTAAAAATCACTAAGTAATTCAATTTTTTCATCTTATTTCACAACCAGAACTATATTATTTAAGAGGATAAATATCAACTAACTTGACTGAAATATTAACACTCTTATTACATTTAATAAGTGGGGAATCCTATTTCTCCTTTTTTATAAGAGTTATCTTACTTAGCTCCTCATATTTATTCTTTTTAATATTTTAATATGTTCTAGAAGAAAGTTTTATGTTGATGGGGATAACATCCATATTCTATGATTGAATTATCTTAATAAATTCTAGAAATATAAACATTATTTATAATAGAAAAAAATGTGATAAATAATAAATCCAATTAGAGGTATAGACTTGTTCTCTAATACCAATTTATTTTTGCATTAATCTAGTGCAGTCACAAAGATATGGGAGGTGAATTAGTGTGAACTCATTTTTACAAAATTATTTTAATTTATTTAATTCAAACATCTATGCCTTTT
This sequence comes from Viscum album, assembly GCA_963277665.1. Lineage (NCBI taxonomy): Eukaryota > Viridiplantae > Streptophyta > Magnoliopsida > Santalales > Viscaceae > Viscum > Viscum album. Next base: position 54,086 of record CAUJRU010001013.1, read on the forward strand.
ATGATGAATTTATCACATATGAACCAACTACCACATAAACAATTCATGAAATAGAGAAAGTAAAGAGAGAACAACACATTATATTTTTACAAGGTTTGGTCCCAATGTGTGCCTCTACTCCGTATTATGCCTAGGTCAAGTTTGAGACACATATTTTTTCAATGATATCACTCCAATAAAATCAACTTATACCAATGGTTCATAACCATAAGAAAACCCCTATAACTATTTTTATAGTCTATACTAATAGTTATATAATCTTTTGGGTGTTTTTGTGTCGAGATATGGATATACCAAGGGTACTAATGAATTGTTGGTATAACCCTGTTGGGATTTAATTTTACCAATATTTTTTAAGAACAGATAGCATAAGTATATAAAATAGTTTAGAAAACTATTGGTATAGATAAAATCCCCATCCATCATAGCCAACACCCATACAAATAATATAAGAAATTATAATTAAACTATTCACAATACATATTCAGAACATGATATATTTTATATATTATTCATTTAATTAATTGATATATTTATAAAAATTAATGTCACAAACTATCCCAGGTACCCTGGTAACCCGATAACCAAGCCAGCACTGACATGGCCTAAAGGACGCTCTCGATCCCCATGGGTTTGTTACTAGCACCTTTCCTTATACAAAATGAATGTGGGAACAAGTTTTCCACAAACATTGCAGAAGAAAGATAAACATAAAAAAATGAATATGAGAAAACTTTACAAGGAGAAGTGTACCATAAGAAAAATAGGAATAAACAACCCAAAGTATTACAACAAAGTATTATAAAAATAGGAAGGAAAACACCCCAAGTACCAACGGATGGAACTCTCTAATTTTATAGATCAATAGATAAAACCACCTCCAAGTGGTGCTTTACCCATGGTATAATGTTGAAGGAGAAAATTTAAAAAAACCAAAAGGAACATTTATGGTGTGAGCTAAAATCTTTGTAGGGTTTCACCAAGGATTCCATAAAAGATGCCAACATTTAATTAACCAAATAAAGATCTTTCAATTTCAAATAAATAGGTTTGGAATTTCAAAAAAATATTTAAAAAATTCATGATTTAAATTTTAAAATGATGGAAATAATTTAAATAGATGGATTAAATAAAAACTTTTATATAAAATAGTTTATATAAATTTAAAAGTCATGTAAAACCATTTAAAAACATTGGCATACATTTATATCTAATATATTAAAAAGTGACCAACATGGTCATCTTCCAAAAGGTATGATTATTATAGGTTATGGGATCCTCACACACTCATGTGATAAAAATTGTATTGTGTACACATATCCCTTGGAATTTTCAAGAGAGGAATCATCTACATCCTACTGAGGAATATAATGTGCTGACTAATATTCATGTTAGAGTTATGAAATTTCCATCTGGTGCTAGGGAATTCCCATCCTGGAGTGTTTCTCCAAAATAACTCATAAACTAACAAGTATTTTATGTTCTCTAATACAAATAAATGATAGGAAATCTATCTCAAGAAACCATAAAATTAAATTAAATCCCATTTTCCTATTTCAAAAATTCCAATTTTCCATTGAAAAATCAAAATGGGATTTTAATCAAAACATACCCTTTTCCAAGATAAAACCCAAAGGTTTCTATAAAAATTATTTTAATCCCATTTCCCAAATAAGAATTAGAAATCAATTCAAAATTCAATTTCAAAATTCAATTAACATAAATAAATTAAACAATTTAATTTAAAAAAATTCCATCAATTTCACAATTTAAATCAAACAATTTAAATTTCCCCAATTTTCAATCAATTTAACAATAACACCCCAATTTAATGGAATTGGGGGTTTCTAGATTTCATGCCAAAAATTCAATTTCCAAAATCCCCAATTCAATGAAATTGGGTTTTTAATCAAAAAATTGAAAAAAAATCATATATCATAAGAAATTGAATTTAAATGATACAATTGAATTTAAATCAATCATTTTAAGGTTAATAAATTTTGGCATCGTAATGGAATTACATACCTTAGAATCACTAGATATTAAAACTATAAACACTAATAGGGATTTGTCGATGGAGAATGATGAAAATAGAATCTGGGAATCAAACATAAGTTTAAGATCCCAAAATAGAGGGTATTAGATCTTCTTATTAATATTAAGATTCATGAATGCCTATAGAGGAAAGAGGAGTGAGTGGGAGATAGATAATGGGAAGAGTAAACTAATAAGTAGAGGATCAAACTCCTTACTAATAGATTCAATTTTCTTTTAGGAGGCTTATGAGGGACCAAAAACTACTCTTGGGAGTTCTCAGGGAAGGAGAAATTTATTTTGGGTCATACAAGTTTGTCAGGGACCTAAAATGAGGGTTTTGTGAATTTTAAAATAAAATTAGGATTAAAAAAATAGTATGTATAGTTTCCTGGTCAGGAAAGCATGGTTATTCCAAATAATAAACCCTATCCATGCACCTGTTTTAGATAGGTTTTACAGTTTCTCTTAATTGGACACATGGTTTGTCAAATAGTGTGCAAGCTGTGCAAAAATTTACTATCTGGGTTTGCATGGTTTTCCCAAATAGGGTGCACAGTTTGGGAAAACCATGCACCAACCATGCAGTAGACCAGAAATTTTCAAAACTTTTAAAATTTCACCTGATTCACCCTTAAATGAAACCCAACTAAAGAATGATCAAAGTAGGGGTTTAGGAGTACCTGAAATCAGTAATATAATGTTATAAAATCCCCACCATAGAAACTATTTTTCCCCAAAAATCCTACTCTGAATCTCCTAGGCCAAAAAGATGAGTCCATTGTTCTCTCATCAGTGTCGCCCTCTCCCATGTGTAATGAGGATCAGAACCATGATTCCACAACACACGAACCAAAGGTATCATCCTCCCACAAAGTACCTTGGTTTCATAACCAACTATCATGATTGTAAATTAATTCACATATAAATCATGTTAAACCTCAAGATCACTCTAGCTCAGAATATATGATGGATCATAGTGATACTTTCATAGCTGAGATACAAGGAACACGTTATGTATCAACATCTGCTATGATGGAAGTGAAAAATTTCTAGCAACTTTTCTCACCTATTAAAAAACATCAAAAGGTCCCACAAAATGAGAAGCAAGTTTTCCTTTCCTTACAAGCCGTCGATGAACCAAACGAGGGAAAATTTCAAGAACACATGATCACCAACTTATAATTACAAAGGTCTGTGATAATGATTAACATAAGACATATATCGGATTTATTTCATCAACATTATCTAACAAATCTGATGAATCTTTTCTGTTGTCTCTTGAACCAAGTTTGTTTCGACCAAGAAACTTTCACCAATCTATGACCAACATAATATAGATCTATTAGGACGACCATACAAGGCCTAAAAAAATCCATTCTTCTTTCTATGGGTATACAGAAGGCCAACCACAAAGTCCTTGGAGATCTCATCCCACTTCTAAATAGTAATTAGAAGTGGCTGATGCAAACCTAAAAGATTATTAGGATTAGCCTTGACTTATCAGCATGTATAATAACTAGAGAAAAAATCAACAATGCTCAGTCTCATACCTGACTTGCAAAATTATCACCACATGTCATAGAACATCTTCATAGTTATTGGGTGCACTTCCCATTGAAATTTATAGAAATTCCCCATCAAAACTTTCCTTATTGATAATGTCACAAAAATGCAATTTTGATGGAATATAATGCCTCATTTGGAAAACAACCACTCAACAATAGTCTCCCCACCATAAAGTGAGTCTCTAATTCTATAGAAATCATCATCAAGATGTTGTTCTAGAAGAATCATCTTGATAATAGAATATTTCAACCAATCACTGGCCAAGGAAACCTAAGCCCCTAATTCTTGGACTCCAATATTTTACTATGAAAAGATATCCAATAAGTTATACTCTTCTAAATATTTTTTCGTGGTCTGGGATGGAATTTTCCTAGTCAAATCATCCACTATGACATTACCTTTCCTTGAGGTATAGATGATGTCAAAGTTGGAAGATTTTAGGTACTACACCCAACGCCTCTAGTAGAGATTCAAATATGATTGAGGGAATATATAAATCAATCTCATGTAGTGTGAATACATGTTAAACCTTTATCTATAAATTTAATGCCTCTAACTCTAAAGTGTGTGCATCAAAACTACAAGTTCAAGATCATGGGTTGGGTAAATCTTCTCGTGTGTCCTAAGGTGATGAATGCCATAAGCAATGACTTGATCACCTTGCATAAGAATTCAACCCAAACCTAAACCCAATGCATCATATAAGACCACATAACCCTTCCTAGAATCTAGAATAGTAAACATTAGGAAAGTCATGAAAATCTATTTGAACTCAACGAAACATCTCTAAAATTGTTAATACCAATAATACTTTACTCCCTTTTGAGTTAGAGTATTCATCAAAGAATCCAACTTTGAGAAGTCCTTAACAAACTAGAAATAATACTTGGAAAACTCCAAAATCTTCAAATCTAGAAACATTTCAAGGTTTCTCCCATGTCATAATAGCTTTCACCTTTTTAAGATCAACTGAAATACTATGTTCTGACACTATGTGTCCTAATAATGTCACTCCCCAAATCCAAAAATCACATTTTGAAATCTTGGCATAAAGTCAGTGATTTCTCAACAATTATAGAAATGATCTCATATGAACCATAAGATCCTCCTCAGACATAAAGTAATGAATGATTTCATCTATAAATACTTCCATCAAAGTATCAATATACTTGTTTAAAATATTATTCATTAAATATATAAATATAGAAGGAGCATTGATTAGACCAAAGGGTGTGAAAAGTTACTCATAATGGTCATAACTTCTCCAAGAGGTGGTTTTCTAAGCATCGTATTCTTTTATTCTCAACTAATGGTAACGAGATACGAGGTAAATATTTTAGAACCAATTCTCCCTTTCAAATTATCAAATAGATCATCAATCCATGGAAACAAATATTTGTTCTTTACCATAACTCAATTGAGTTTCTGGTAATCCACACACGGGATGAGTGAACAACCAACATTCTTGGAAAAGAGAACTAGTAAATCCCAAGGTGACACACTCGGGAATATAAAGATTTTATCTATAAGATCATCCAAATGAGTCTTCATATCATTCATTTCAACTAGTTCCATGATGTAAGAGGGAATAGAAACTGGTTGAGTACTAGGAAAGAAATCAAAAGAAAACTCAACCTCCTTTACTAATGGAAAACTAAAGAAGTCATAAGGAAAAATGTTGGGAAACTCAATGAACAATAGAGGTATATAACCACTTAAATATTCCCACTCTAGATCAAAATAAAACACAGATATGACTTTCCACAACTATGGATAAGAAGGTCCAGCTTTGCTCAACCTTGGGTCCCATTCTCCTTGGAAGACATCGTACACCGCATCGAGTGTAGTGAAAGAGAACCATCAATGATAAAAATCAATAAAATATTTATTGGAAATGATCCAATTAATCCTAAAAATGAGATCAATTGGTTTCATGTCAAGAACCAAAAAACTCCAAGCCATCTCGACATTTGAAAGCGATAAAACACAAGTGGGGCTATGGAGAGCTTGTTGTATCTTCATTCCAAGGGGTGTAGTAATATCTATTTCATAAGATAAAAGCTCTATAAGAATATTTATAAGATTAAAAATATAGGGAAAAATAATTGAATGATATGAACCAATATCAAATAGAGAAATTACTAATATTGAAGTTATAGTAATGGTAACTGTCACAGTCATTAGAGCCATATATGATTCTTTTAAAGGCTCTTCCACTATGTGATGAAGCTTTATTATGGATTCCTTTTGATGGAACCCTTTTATATGTTAAGAATATGATTTTTCCATAGTTTTAAGAGGTGATAATAATCATATGCCACTATGTAGAGTGGAATATATATGGAAAAACTTTTATAGGTGACCCAAGCAACCAAAAGAACTATACACCTTGGGTGACTCAGTAAAAAACCTCTTATTATTCCTAGGCTTTCCACACTAGTAGAAAATAATTAGGTCTATTTTAAGAACTTATGGAGGTCTTGAATGACCTTGGTTTCAAGATCCACCATGAGAATCATCATGCTTCTGCTTTCTATTGAAGGAAATTGCACCTCCACCAAGAGAGAAAGAAACTACTAACAACCCTGACCTTCCATGTAGGTCCATTTTGACCATAAACACTATATCCAACACATTAGCATAAGAAGGTAGATTTAGTAAGAAAATATAAGAATGAACATCCGATCATAGCCCCAACTCAAACCTTCAAGCCTTGATATTCTCATTAGATACTATCTTAGGTGAAAACTACATGAGATCATAAAAACAGTTTTCATATTCTATTACAGTCTTCTTAGGCTACTCATGTTTAAAAAATACTATAACCTTTGCAAACAACATAAACTATAGATGAAACTAATCTGTGAAAAGAACATCGATGTAATTAAACTTCATAAGATGATTGGACCACTGAGGTTCAATATCAGCTTCTTATTGGATTCGATTAAAACATATTCTTAGAGGAATGGTTCCACACAACATCAACAGACAACAAGGAATACATTAGATTAACACTTAAATAAATAAATGATGAGAATCAATCCCAATAGGTATAGAAATAAGACTTGGATTTTAATCTATCCAAATCAAAATTAGATAAAATAATAGAACTAATCCATAAGACATCTTTCCCAAAACACCCCTAGTAACTTAAGGTTAATTGTAGTGAGATATGTCCAGACACTCAATCCCAACTACCTCATATGTCCTGAAAATATTACACAAATGCATACTAACTTCAAGACAAGATGCTCAACCTAGAGCTCTAATACCACTTTTTCATGAACCAACCCGTGTACCACGGTAACCCGATAACCAAGCCAACATTGACATGGCTTGAAGAGTGATCTTGATCCCCAAGGGTCAGTAACTAACAGTAGTCATCATATAAAATGAAATTGGGAATGAATTTTCCACAAACATTATAGAATAAAGATAAAAACGATAGTATGCATACAAGAAAACTCCACATGGAGAAGTGTACTAGAATTCAAACATGCATAAACAACCCAAATTAATATATCAAATTAATAGAAAAATAAGAAGGAAAATAACCCAAGTCCTAATGGAAAAAATTATCAAAGTCCATGAATCAACATCTAAAACCACCTCTAAGTGGTGCTTTACCCCTACTCGAACCTATAAGGAGAAAATTTAAAAACACCTGAAATCACAAGTAGGGTGTGAGCTAAAATCTCAGTAGGGTATCGCCAAGGATTCCATAAAAGTTGAAAATATTTAATTAACCAAAAAATAGATTTAAATTAAAAATAAATGGGTTTTTAATTTCAAAATAATATTTAAACAAATCACACTTTACATTTCAAAGGTTAAAAATACATTAAACTAATGGTTTAAATAAATTTTTTAATATAAAACAATTTATATAAATTTAGTACGCATTTAAAATAGTTTACAAACATTGGAATACATTTATATCTCATATATAAACAACCGATAAACATGGTCATCTACAAAAAGGTATGATAGTTTCAAGTTATGGGATACTCACACACTCATGTGATAATAACCACAATGTGTACACACATCCCTCAACATTAGAAAGGGAGGAATCATCAACATCCTACTGAGAAATAAGATTTGCTAACTAATGTTCATATTAGAGTTGTAAAATGTAAATATGAGGTAAGGGAATTAACATCCTAGCATGCTTGTCCCAAATAAATCACTAACTACCTAGGCTTCCATGTGAACTAGTACAAATCAATGATGGGAAATATTTTTCAAGAAACCTTAAAATAAAATTAAATACCACTCTCCCATTTCAAGAATTCCAATTTTCCATTAAAAAAAATATATTTTTAATCAAAACAAGCCTTATTCCAAGATAAAACCCAAAATGTTTCTGTAAGAACCTGGGTTTTTAGAACGGGTCAAAATCCCAACCCGGTTTAAATTTTTGACTTGTTTCTGAGGAAACTGGAGGAAATGGGAAGTTTATGGAAATTTCCAGACTACATGTCATGTAACTTTAAGTACATGTCGTTTATATGTTAAGAGAGTGACTGTTCGTGTGCTCACCAAGTACATGTCGTGTGATGACCATGTAGAAATTTCTTCCTACATAGTGTAGTTTTTAACACACCCTGTATCCCCGACCGTGTGGTGGCCATACATGGGGTTATGCCTATTGGCCGGGTAGAACCGGCTACATGCTGTGTTCCCCTAGGAAACGCCGTGTAGTCTAGCCGTGTATGAGGGATATACATGGTGTGTGGGTAAGTCAGAAAGGGATAGAAGAGAAACCAAGTTCACATCGTGTACCCATAGGTACATGCCGTGTACTCATATCAGCAGGTTTAGAAAGTAAGGCGGTGGAATTCAGCCATCTTATGAACAGTTAAATGACCTACACGGCGTGTAGTCATGAAGTACACGTCATGTACTTTTTTTTGTTAAAACGTGTAGTAGCATCGTATTGAGGCAGAACCTCAATTTTTTCACCCAGTTTCGCGAACCAAGCAGGATGGATCTCTTTTATTCTCCCGATCGTTCGTCCAAGACCCGATTCGAACTCCGATTGATGCGTTGGAACCCCCTCGGTAAGACCTCGATTCCTCTTGGGCCATTTTGTTTTATTTTCTTTCTAGAACGAGTTATAGGGGTTTGAGTGGTTTTAAATATTTTATAGATTTACCTCATTTTAGACCGAATTGGTGGCTGTTACCGGAGGAGTGGCATCTTACGAGTCTCAGGTAGGTGTTGAATACCTCATTTTTGTGTTTTTGTGGTAGTTTGGGTGATGCAGCCTTCGGTGCATTTTTGGGTATTTTGAGCAGGACCCGTTTTATCTGTTGTTTCATATTGAATTTCTTATTGGACCTATGGGATGCCTTTGGGTATGCCCTGTTACCAGTTTGTGTGAGCAGGGCCAGGTGAGGGGTCGTTTCTTATTGGGGAATTTTGTATGGGGGAATGCCAAAATGGTTTTAATTGAAATATTAATGTGTTAAACTATTGAGTTTAATTTATTAAGCCTGCTATAAGTTGTTAGAGGCATTCAAAACCTCAGTGTTGTTGTTCGATAGCTATTGGGCTGGGGCAATTTGACTGTTTAAATTGTTTTTCCTATTATGAGTTCTGTTGAATTTGATATATATGCAATTTCTGAATTGTGCATGGTGGACCCTTGGGGTTGTGTTGGGCTTGGCCCGGTTACACTTGAGTGATTCTGATCACAGGTTGGGCTTGGTTCGGGTTACTTTGGGTGGTTTTGACCACAGTATTGGGCATCATGGGCGTTGGCTTGAGGCAGTACAACTGTCAGGTTGGGCATGACCCAGGTTACTAGGATGGCGATACCATCAAACTTGGTGGCATGGTTGCAGGGACACGAGGTGTCAGATGTGTTAGTGGCTTAGGTGCTATTTGGTGATTACCGCTCACCCGGGACTTTGAGTAGTGTGCACACAGAGATAATCCGTGATGAGATTATTTTGACCACTCATGTGGGTAGAAGCCCCTGTAGTTGCGGTTAGGTATTTTGGTTGGGGGTGCTTGCTATAGAAAGCCACGTGGGAGGTGAGGAGCCTTCAGGGGATAGCATTGAGACTATCGGGTTGGGGGATGAGGCTCTCTGTGATTTGAGGGCAAATGTCGTTGTTCCTCTGGGTTATCCATGGGCATGCCTTCGGGACATCGGTACTTGAGACACGAGGTTTCAAGAGGCACATGGTACCGGGTTACTATTCTTGGGCGTGCCTTCGGGATGTCGGTTCTTGAGACACGAGGTGTCAGGAGGCACATGGTGTCGGGTTACTATTCTTGGGTGTGCCTTCGGGACGTCGGTACTTGAGACACGTGGTGTCAGGTGGCACATGGTGCCAGGTTACACGACAGATATTCTGGCGTTGGCCGAAGTAGGTGACACTCCGTGATGGATGCTGAGCACCAGTGAAGTTAGTGTTTATTTGTGCATTGTACTGCTTACAGTTTTCCTTACACTTTCATGACTACTTAAACACATATATTTGGTACTCACCATTGGGTGGTATCCTACTGATATTTTTCTCACACCCTGCACAGGCCCTTCGGGACGCGTGCAGACTTTATGGATTTACGTGCAGGAAAGATGTCAGCTTCAAGAGATGGACTGCGTTAGTTTTTGCATGAAGATGGTATGGACCTTGAGGTCATACCTAGCTAGGGTTACTTGGTTTTGTTTTCCTTTCTTTATTAGCATTCTTACTTTATTATGAAGCAACTATTGTTTAGCCATTGGCACCATTTTGTGTTGATATGTATGACTTGCTATGGATGCATGTTGGTTTGTTTATTAGTTACCAGTGATTAGCATGCTGTTGTGTTTACTTTTCGTTTCTGTTGTTTATATTTTATTGCTTCCGCTGTTTATCTATATTGATTTTGCTTCCGCTCTACGGGTCTGGTTCGAGTCTGCTGAGTCTTTTATTCTGCACCTTCTTTATTTTTATACATGGACCAGTACCCTTATTATGATCCTTCGAGAGGGTATAGCCTCCCCAATATACCTAACAGACCCTCGCTGCTAGTTGGAAGCCTTTGGCGTTCGGGGAGGTGCGCCTAAGGTAGTAGCACCCGACCCATTTAGCACTATTCGGGTGGCTGTCCGGGTCCGGGTCGTTACAAAGTGGTATCAGAGGAGTTCTTAACATGGATTTAGTAGCTGTAACACCCCGAGATTTTATGAAAAATATTCTTTTAATTTCATTGATGTCTTCTATTATACACTACACCAAGTTTAGCTTGTACTATACACAAAAATGTATTAGCTTGCAGTATACGCAACACTATTCTTGACTCGTGTTACGCACAATTTCAAGTTCGTTTTGTGAAATTATTTTACGCAACATTAAGTATAGATTTTTTTTAATGAATAAATGAAATATTTTTTGATTATGTTATACACAACACCAAACAGAGCTTTCACTACACGCATCCCTGACTTTGCTTGCTTTACACGCAATCGTGGCCTTCCACGATAGCGTGTGTTGTACGCAAAATCAAGTTTTACTAAACAACGATATGTTATTAAAATATTATATAAACTAACCGTTATGAATAGTAATAACCACTTTTTGAAATTTTATAAATTTTATCTTTCAAAATGGACTTCATTTTTGGATTCGGAATATCGAAATTAGCCTAGGGTAAAATTTTGGTATTTTTCTGAAAACTTTCAATTTTTGATGAATAGTGAAAACACTGAGTTACTATTTAAAAACCAACTTTTTATTTAAATAATTATTTATTTTATTTAAATTTATTTTAGGTCAAAATAGATACATAATGCCTATATAAGTTCAATTTAATTCATTGGAGTCATTTTATAGCAATTTTAGAGATATAAAAATTATATTGAAATTTTTACCATCTTTTACCCACCTCCTAGGAGAATTTGCAAATTTACATAAAACATAATTTTACCGATTATGTGAGTGGAATTTCAAAAACCTGAGAGACACGGTTGATATCAGTAAGTAAAATGTGGTTCAATGAGATGAAAATAATTTTTGGTGAATAGTAACTTTTTTACTTTTATTTACCCCGGTTAAAAGTAAACAGGGTAATTCAAGGTAAAAATGATATTATTATTACCCTAACACATGTTATAATTCTATCGGATAAGTGTAATTCGACCAAAAACAACCTTAGTAATAAAATATTACCCTTTAGTTCCACTTGGATTGGATTAGGACATTTATTATTATTTTATTTAAAGAAGAAGTAAAATAGTTAAAATCAAAGTTTAATAACTAAAAAATTTTTAATATAGGGTTATACATAAGATAAATTCGACTATAAATATTCATTAAAAAGATAAAAATATTTCCTACATAATGGTATTTTATTTATAATTTTTAGTCATTAAATAATTTAATTTATTTATGACACAATTATGATGCAGTAATTACCTCATTAATGAAATATTAACATAATTGATGTTATAAATACCCAAATAAATTTAATTTTAGACTTTTTATGAATTCCACTAATTTTCTAGGTTAATATGACATGTTAGTATTTATTTGATTAACTTTTTTAGAACTAATCATGCTGTTATGATTTTCAAAAAAATCAAGTATCAAATAGTGTCAAAATTGACATAAAATAGTTTTTAAAACAAATATTATATTATTAATTGTTATTTTATTCCTAAAAATCTAAGTTTCAACCAAATAACTTATATAAGGATATATATATATTAATAATGAACCACTTGGGGTTCTTTTGTCTTGTTATAGTAAGTTTATTAACCTTATAGTGTAAGAAAACAAAAAGACACGGTAAAAGTTAAATTATTTAACTTAGAGTTAAATATAAATGACAAGGATAAAATAGTAACCTAAACTTGTCTAAACCAAATTAGTTGAGAGGATTTCAACCCATCCCCACCTTAGCTTTAAAATAAATCAATTTGGAGCTATTAAAAACCAAATATTACTTTATTATAAAATAATATTTTATGTTTTCCTAAGGTGCCCCTCTCCTCCCTTATAAAAAGGGCACCCCTTCCCTCTTCTCTTCACACCCTTTTGAGCCTTTAATCTCATCAAAACCCTGAAAATTACTCTTCTCAACCTCTCTAGTTACATCATAGAGGTTCTGGTCTTCCCAAAAAACCAACTCTAGTGCCCTAAGAAGAAGTTTAAAGGAGGTGCGTCGAGGAAGAGGTAATCTCTTCTACCGATTCTTTCAAGTTTCTTTCTTCTTCAACTTATTCTTATTTAGTTGTTTCATTATAAAGTAATAACATCAGTATTAATTATATACTTATATGTTATTATAGATATGAAATAACCCTATTTCACCTTCTATCCATCCTACGGAAAATGAAATCACCGCGCGTGCGTACGTACGGAATACCATCTCCACGCCGTGGTGTAATCTGTTTTTCCACCACCACCCTACTTGGATGGGTATAATGGTGTAAATAATAACTATATTTGATTATTATAACATCATACTGATTCTAAGATATTATATAATCCACTCCAATTCCATTCAATAAATATGGGAACGATATCATCGCTCGTGCGTACGTACAGATTACTGTCTCCACGACGCGGTGAGATTCATTTTCCATGTTAACAATTCAAGAATGATTATAAAGTATATATAATAAGTAATCATGAAATAAATTACATAATAATGCTACTGGATTTATGTATATATTTATTTATTTCATCTACTTAATTCCATTGAATTCAATAAGGAAAGGAAAACAGCGTTCATGCGTACGTACGGCCTACCATCTCCATGAACGGTGTATTTCATTTCATTTATCTATATTATATATATATATATACTGAATATATATGATATATAAATCATGATTTACATTCTGGAAGTAATTAAATCATTATATAAGTAATAATAATATCAAGAACAACAAGTCCAAACAAGTACGATAAATAAAACGATTTTACCCAAAACGCTGCTTTAACGTGAAATTTACAAAAGAACGGGTAATATAAAGTCATAAGTGAACCATATATAATATAATAAAAATGAATATTATTCTATAGTAAGTAAATGAAATTATTTAAATCATTATACAGGAGGTTCGGATACGTACGAAGCATATCTGACCTAAGGTAAGGGATAATTATTCTAATCTCATTCTTATTCGAATTGTTTATTCGTAAGTATTTACTGGGGTTATGTATATTATCCATATCCATGATTTCTAAAAATGTTTTCATAAAATTTTTAGTATTATTTCATGTATGTTTAAAGTCATTTTTACCCTCTTATGACTTTTACCACAAGGTTTGAAAGGAATCTTTCTTTTATTTACCATACAAGGTACTTTTTGACTTTTCTGACAAAAGTACAAGAAGAATGTTTTTTTAACTTATACAGCATGAATGGATTTTTACATTTTTATAAAGCCTTATTTTCATAAAGCATACTCGACAATATTTCATGACTATTTTCAAAAAAATCCATTTCTTTTAAAATTGCATGGCATTTTGTGAAAAGAAAATGATTTTGAAGAAGAAAGGATATTTTCCTCAATAATTCATTTCAAGTGTTTTATCAAAACCATTCTTCCATCTAAGTTGAAATTATTGCATATGTGTATGTTTTAAATATAATGTCTCTATGATTTACATGGTTTCACTTTTCTTATGATGAAATATACATTTGTTTTATATGGATTATGTGATGATGGGATGATGTTTATGAAACCCATTTTATTCTTTGGGTTATGATGAATGTTTTAAGTTTATTTTGTGGCACAAGTAAGAATGATTTCATTATGAGATGGGTGGGACCTATATCTCCCTCCAATTTATTAGGTAAAGATTTATATCTCATGAGATATACATGGCTGGAATGGTAATTTAATCTAGTTCAGTGATACAGGACTGGAATGAGGAGTGAACTCGATTCAGAAAGGGACTTTGTCCATTAAGATGGTCTTGGCATCAATGCCTTGGTTACTATGGAAATCATATCATGTGATTAAATTTTCCACAATTACATGTTTTATTCCCATGCTATTTTATCATGATTGATGTTCCATTATGATCTATTCCTTACGTACTGCCATGTTTTATTTCATTGCTCAAGATTTTGGAGTTTAAACATTATGTTCATGTTTTTAAGTTTAAATGTATATGGTTGGTTTTATTTTCTCCATGATTACCCTTACTGAGCATTTGAGCTCACCCTTTATATATTTTCTTTTCCCCAGGATATAAAGAAAGTTTTTAGGAAAGAAAACAAAAGGGGAAGATCTTTATGGGAGATGTTGAAGATCTTTCACCATGATTAGAAGATTATGTTCCAAGTTTCCAAAGACACCAAACTATTACGGTCCTTGAGTGTTGGTTTTTATTATGTATTAGATATTCCGAAAAAGTAATGTAATGTCTATGTACGTCAAGCTTGGGGTCTCTACAGTTGGTATCAGAGGAAAGGTTTAGTCAACCTTTGGAAATTAGGATGCGAGAACTTTAGTGAGATCCCTAGAGATATTTCCAAGTTATGTTTAGGGATGTCTGTAAGGTTACGTATAAGTATAGGTTATAGTCCTAGAATTATGGAAATGATATTAGAATTCAACCTAAGATGTTAGATATTGAAGGTACTCCCCCTTGATTATGATTTTTTCCTCTCACACTATTCTTTTTGGGTTTTAGAAAATGGATGGAAACAGGAAGATTCACGATAATGGAGGATATGATGGACAATGGAATGATATTATTCATGAGAAACCAAATGAAATTGGATCTGGAAGTCCACATATCATTATTATGCATAATCAGCAATCTCAAAATATGATCAATAATCTCAACTTTGGTAAGTTTCTCGACTCAGATAATAATAGAAAGATGGAGTTTCATGATGATCATAGAGGAATGAAAGTTCAATTTCCCTCATGTAAGTCGTGTGGGAAGAGGCATCAAGGGGAATGTTTCAAAGGAACTAGAAGATGCTTTGGGTGTAGAAAAGAAGGACACAAAGCCAGTAATTTCAAAGGAAAAGGTTCAGTTAACACCATGGATAAGGATAATGGTATTTCTACGACATCAACAACGATTAAATGTTTTAAATGTGGAATGTACGGGAATTATGCAAACCAATTCCCTAAGGGAAAATATCATGAAGAGAACCAGCATGGTCATATGGATAGTATTTATGTTGATGATGATGAAGAGACTGCAAATGGTATATGAGATGAAATAAGTTTTGAGGAATACAATGATGAAGCTCGGTCAATGGTTTAAGAAGGTAGTGGAATGATTTATGTTTATCAAGAGTTATGTTGTATAGGTAATGGTACTATGGAATAAAGACACATCTAAGGATTGTTACACTATTGTTTTTCCTAATGTATTTGAAAGTATATGTTGAATGGTACTGGTATCCATGAAAGGTTATTCAGATATTTTTGGAAAGAAGATGATATGCACACAATGAAGGAATAAGGAGAAAATTAAATGTTTTATAGTATTAATGAGCTCATGACTGATATGAGGACAAAGTGATATCATGGTTTGAGTATATAGAATTTTTTGGATTTTGGTATGTAGAAAGATTTAGGTTTTAACAGCATTCATGTTTTCACTAAGGTTCAATGGGTATTCATTTTTCAAGAGAATACATGATTAAGGTATTCACATGTCTGGAATGTGACGAAAAAGATATATTTTATGATATATGGAGGATAAATGATGGTATTCACATGCTCAGTAGATGAAATTTCTAGTAATTGTTTTCTTTATACTATGATCTTGGACAGAAGTATTTTGGATAATCCTAAATATTGGAATGAATTAAGGCTAGAACTTTTTTCGATATTATTGCAGGAATGTTATAATAGTGTAGTTTTAGAAAAAGGAAAACCCATCGCGTCGGACAAGGCTGTGGGAATCAAACCCACAACCAAAGTGCGACAGGCCTTTAGTGCCAACCAATAGCCTACAAGAAGTCCCTGGTTAGTAGAAACCAGTTTTATTTTATTAAGTGGTATGATAGATGAAGTATAAGTTCATTTTTTGAACCATATACAATTAATCTCACCATAATATGGACTTATGTATATAAATTTTTCTAATCCTATGTTTGAGACAGATGGAATGACCTATCATTATATCGTATAATCTTCTAACACTTCACAGAAGACAAATTCAACTTCATTTATTTAAGAGATGAAGTGGAAATTGTTCGAGGCACGAGAAACGGTGAGATTGTACCAAAATCAAGTAATTATTTCTTTTAATTCAACAATTCTTCAACTTTAGGGAAATGATCTTGAAAACAAAAAAACGTTGTCCTAGTGCTCTCATATCTGATGAATCGGATGGTACCTTAGATCATCACAAATTTATGGCTTTGTGATTGTTGTATTTTTCATAGCCATGTCCTCTATCACTCTTCATCAGAAGTTGATGGTTATATTTCTCTTCCATATCCATAGTTTCACCTATGTTCTCCTATGTGGAAACCCAGTGATTAGTTAATATGGGTAACCATTACGTTTCAGACTTTAGTTTTTAAAGTCAAGTTTTGGTATTCTTTTTTACGATGTGGGTTTCTATTAAAGAAACTTTCAAGTAGTAAACCATTTACAACCCTGATGAATTTTGAGGGAAAAATTCATTTTAAGGGGGGGTAGAATGTAACACCCCAAGATTTTATAAAAAATATTCTTTTAATTTCATTGATGTCTTCTATTATACACTACACCAAGTTTATCTTGTACTATACGCAACACTGTATTAGCTTGCAGTATACGTAACACTGTTCTTGGCTCGTGTTACACACAATTTCAAGTTCATTTTGTGAAATTATTCTACGCAACATTAAGTATAGATTTTGTTTAATGTATAAATGAAATATGTTTTGATTATGTTATACACAACAACAAACAGAGCTTTCACTACACGCAGCCCTGACTTGGCTTTCTTTACACGCAATCGCTGCCTTCCACGATAGCGTTTGTTGTACGCAAAACCGAGTTTCACTAAACAACAATATGTTATTAAAATATTATATAAACTAGCCGTTATGAATAGTAATAACCACTTTTTGAAATTTTATAAATTTTATCTTTCAAAATGGACTTCATTTTTGGATTCGGAATATCGAAATTATCCTAGGGTGAAATTTTGGTATTTTTCTGAAAACTTTCAATTTTTGATGAATAGTGAAAACACTGGGTTACTATTTAAAAACCAACTTTTTATTTAAATAATTTTTTATTTTATTTAAATTTATTTTAGGTCAAAATAGATACATAATGCCTATATAAGTTCAATGTAATTCATTGGAGTCATTTTATAGTAATTTTAGAGATATAAAAATTATATTGAAATTTTTACCGTCTTTTACCCACCTCCTATGAGAATTTTCAAATTTACATAAAACATAATTTTACCGCTTCTGTGAGTGGAATTTTAAAAATTAGAGAGACACGGTTGATATCAGTAAGTAAAATGTGGTTCAATGAGATGAAAATAATTTTTTGGTGAATAGTAACTTTTTACTTTTATTTACCACGGTTAAAAGTAAATAGGGTAATTAAGGGTAAAAATGATATTATTATTACCCTAACATGTGTCCTAATTCTATTGGATAAGTTTAATTCGACAAAAAACAACCTTAGGAATAAAATATTACCCTTTAGGTCCACTTGGACTAGATTAGGACATTTATTATTATTTTATTTAAAGAAGTAAAATAGTTAAAATCGAAGTTTAATAAAAAACACATTTTTAATATAGTGTTATACATAAGATAAATTTGACTATAAATATTAATTAGAAAGATAAAAAGATTTCATACATAATTGTATTTTATTTATAATTTTTAGTCATTAAATAATTTAATTTATTTATGACACAACGATGATGCAGTAATTACCTCATTAATGAACAATTAACATAATTGATGTTATAAATACCCAAATAAATATAATTTTAGACTTTTTATGAATTACACTAATTTTATAGGTTAATATGAAATGTTATTATTGGTTTAATTAAATTTTTTCTAACTAATCATGCTGTTATGATTTTTAAAAAAATCAAGTATCAAATAGTGTCAAAATTGACATAAAATAGTTTTTAAAACAAATATTATATTATTAATTGTTATTTTATTCATAAAAATCTAATAATAGGCCAAATGACTTATATAAGGATATATATATTAATAATTAACAAATTGAGGGTTTTTTGTCTTGTTATAGTAAGTTTATTAACCATATAGTGTAAGAAAACAAAAAGACACGGTAAAAGTTAAATTATTTAACTTAGAGTTAAATATAAATGATAAGGATAAAATAGTAACCTAAACTTGTCTAAAACATATTGGTTGAGAGGATTTAGACCCATCCACACCTTATCTTCGAAATAAATCAATTTGTAGCTATTAAAACCCGAATATGAATTTATTATAAAATAATATTTTACGTTTTCCTAAGGTTCCCCTCTCCTCCCTTATAAAAAGGGCACCCCTTCCCTCTTCTCTTCACACCCTTTTGAGCCTTGAAGCTCATCCAACCCCTTCCAATTCCTCTTCTCAACCTATCTAGTTACATCATATAGGTTCTAGTCTTCTCAAAAGACCAACTCTAGTGCCCTAAGAAGAAGTTTAAAGGAGGTGCGTTGAGGAAGAAGTAATCTCTTCTACCGATTCTTTCAAGTTTCTTTCTTCTTAAACTTATTCTTATTTAGTTGTTTCATTATAAAGTAATAACATCAGTATTACTTATATACTGATATGTTATTATAAATTTTAAACAACCCTATTTCACCTTCTATCCATCCTACGGAAAATGAAATCACCGCGCGTGCATACATAAGGAATATCATCTCCACGCCGTGGTGTAATCTGTTTTTACACCACCACCCTACTTGGATGGGTATAATGGTGTAAATAATAACTATATATGATTATTATAACATCATACTGATTCTAAGATGTTATATCATCCACTCCAATTCCATTTAATAAATATGGGAACGATATCATCACTCGTGCGTACGTACGGATTACCGTCTCCACGACGCGGTGAGATTCATTTTCCATGTTAAAAATTCAAGAATGATTATAAAGTATATATAATAAGTAATCATGAAATATATGAAATAATAATTCTACTGTATTTATGTATATATATATGTAAGTCATCTACTTAATTCCATTCAAGTTAATAAGGAAAGGAAAACAGCGTTCATGCGTACGTACGGTATACCGTCTCCATGAACGGTGTATTTCATTTCATTTATCTATATTATATATATATATACTGAATATATATGATATATAAATCATGATTTACATTCTGGAAGTAATTAAATCATGATATAAGTAATAATAATATCAATAACAACAAGTCCAAACTAGTACGATAAATAAAATGATTTTACCCAAAACGCTGCTTTAACATGGAATTTACCAAAGAACGGGTAATATAAAGTCATAAGTGAACCATATATAATATAATAACAATGAATATTATTCTTTAATAAGTAAATGATATTATTTAAATCATTATACAGGAGGTTCGGATACGTACGAAGCATATCGGACCTAAGGTAAGGGATAATTATTTCAATCTCATTCTTATCCAAGATTGTTTATTCGTAAGTATTTACTGGGGTTATGTTTATCATCCATGTCCATGTTTTCTAAAAATGTTTTCATAAAATATTTAGTATTCTTTCATGTATTTTTAAAGTCATTTTTACCCTTTTATGACTATTACCGCAAGGTTTGAAAGGAATCTTTCATTTGTTTACCATACGATGTACTTTTTGACTTTTCCGAAAAAAGTACAAGAAGAATGTTTTTTAACTTATACGGCATGAATGGATTTTTACAGTTTTATAAAGCCTTATTTTCATGAATCTTACTCTACAATATTTCATGACTATTTTCAACAAAATCTATTTCTTTTAAAATTTCATGGAATTTTGTGAAAAGAAAATGATTTTGAAGAAGAAAGGATATTTTCCTCAAGAATTCATTTCAAGTGTTTTATCAAAACCATTATTCAATCTAAGATGAAATTATTACATATTTTTATGTTTCAAATATAAAGTCTCTATGATTTACATGGTTTCAGTTTTCTTATGATGAAATATCCATTTGTTTTATATGGATTATGTGATGATGGGATGATGTTTATGAAACCCATTTTATTCTTTGGGTTATGATGAATGTTTTAAGTTTATTTTGTGACACAAGTAATAATGATTTCATTATGAGATGGGTGGGACCTATATCTCCCTCCAATTCATTGGGTAAAGATTTATATCTCATGAGATAGACATGGATGGAACGGTAAGTTAATCCGGTTCAGTGATATAGGACTGAAATGAGGAGTGAACTCGATTCAGAAAGGGACTTTGTCCATTAAGATGGTCTTGGCAGCAATTCCTTAGCTACTATGGAAATCATATCATGTGCTTAATGTTTTTCCACAATTACATGTTTTATTCTCATTCTATTTTATCATGATTAATGTTCTATTATGATCTATTCCTTACGTACTCCCATATTTTATTTCATTGCTCAAGATTTTAAAGTTTAAACATTATGTTCATGTTTTTAAGTTCAAATGTATATGGTTGGTTTTATTTTCTCCATGCTTACCCTTACAGAGCATTTGAGCTCACCCTTTATATGTTTTCTTTTCCCCAGGATATAAAGAAAGTTTTTAGGTAAGAAAACAAAATGGGAAGATCTTTATAGGAGATGTTGAAGATCTTTCACCATGATTAGAAGATTATGTTCTAAGTTTCCAAAGACACTAAATTATTACAGTCCTTGAGTTTTGGTTTTTTTTTATGTATTAGATATTTTGTAAAAGTAATGTAATGTCCATTTACGTCAAGCTTGGGTTCTCTACAGTAGTAGTGCCTTGATGACTGCTAGGAGTTGAGACTTCTATTTTTTTATGCTGGTTTTACTATTTGGGTTATGGAAGATTAGAGATAGGTTATTACTGGAACTGGGTTTCTAGCTTGTGCTTGGGTGCCTGCAGCCCCAGGTACGAGCGATAGACCAAGTTACCTTGGGTGGGAATTGTTGTTTTCTTTTCTCTAATATTATGGTTTATATGATTTCCAACTCGGTGGCTCACTTGATGTGTGACGTTATTGATTGTGATATGTGACCCTTGACCCGATGTGGTAAGGGAGAATTGGACCTTGGCCCGGTATGGCGAGGCTTGTTTTCTTGGCTTTTGATCGGCACATTTTAGGGTATTTCAATTTCATAATTGCACGTATACTTTGTGAAGTGATAATACCATGTGAATAAAATCAATTGTCATGTTATGTATTCTTTAAAATGTGCATAGGTGAAACTCTTGATAGAATTGCTTGTATATTGAAATGTGTTATGTCATGCTTTGTATATATTGTAAATTGCATGTGGCAGGGTATTTGGGTCTGGCTCTTATAAGAGAAGGAAAGTACTATGGCTGAGATAGTGTAACTGTCAGGTTTGGGTGACCCGGTCATCGGTTTGAGGCAACGTTGGTTGTCGGGATGGGCATGTCCCAAGTTACATTTGATACTTGGCCCTGATAGGGGCGGGTAAGGAGGCCATGAGGTCGGGATGTCGTGGGGCATGGGTTGCAGTATGGGAGAGTAAGGGTAGTAGTTATGCACTGCCTTATACTGCTTTATTATCTGCGTTGAATATATATTGATATATAAATATATGGGATTTCTGACCATTCATGGTATTCAGCGGGTTCCTCTTACACATCTCGATGGAGCATCAGGCAAGTGAGGATACAGTGTCGCAGGTGCAGGATCAGGTTCAAGATTCAGTACAGGCAGAGCATGAGCCATAGGTACGGGTTGAGGGACAGGATCAGGTTCAGGATCCAGTGCAGGCATGACAGTAGCCGGGTTTGACAGCATTCAGACCATGGCTCGACGAGCAGCTTCGAGCTAGCCTCGTATGTGTCTTGCAGGGTATCGACAGAGGCGTGCAGGGTATAGAGCCATTTATGGAATATCTGATGTGGGAGTTCCAGTCACAGCACCCGCCGCTTTTTCAGGGTGAGGGTGGTCCATAGGCGGTTTAGAACTGGGTAGAGAGTATGCGGATGATCTTTGAGCAGCTTGAGACACCTCCAGGGTGGAGGTTCAAGCTAGTGACGTACATACTGAGAGGACCGGTGAAGCGTTGGTGGGATGTACAGGTTCAGGCTCGTAGTCACAAGGGACTGGCATGATAGGACTTTGAGGACAGGTTCTTTGAGCACTTCTACATGGAGACACTGAGGGGAGAGAGGTCTCGGGAGTTCTTGAGTCTTCAGCAGGGAGACATGTCCATCATGGACTACGCAACTACTTTCATAGAGTTGTCTCACTTTGCACCTGCTATGGAAAGCGATGATGTGGTTAGGGTGAGGTGCTTTGAGGATGGATTACGACACGCCATTCAGGTTTAGGTGAACATCTTCAGGTTGGGTACCTTCTACGAGGTGGTAAATTAGGCTCTCTTAGCCGAGGGAAACGAGAGAGAGAAATCTTGCTTGGGCAGGTCGATAGCTTCAAGTAATGGTTCAGACAGTAGGAAGTGAGGACGGGATGAGTTCCATCAGGGCAGTTAGGCTAGGGATTCAGGTAGACCACCTCGTGGTAGTTCTTTGGTGATTTTCTTTCAGTGTGGACAGCTAGGACATGTTCGGGCTTAGTGCGATAGGCCTTTGAAGGAGTGTCGGGCATGTGGACATGACGGGCATCTGGAGAGGTTTTGTAGGCAGCCTTCTCAGATAGCCGGTAGGCAGGGACCAGGACAGACTGTAGCGTCTGGAGCAGGTTTAGGTTTGGTACCAGGAACTGTAGTAGGAACTGTAGCAGGAATTGTAGTAGGAACTGTTTAGCACTGTAGCAGCCGGGAATATTCCCCCATTTGGGCCTTTAGGCCACCGATTTGGTCCCCGAGTCCTTTAAGGCCTTCAGGCCACCTAGGCCTTTGGGTCAGTAAGGCCTTCGGGCCACCTCAAGGCCTTCGAGCCACCTTAAGTGCATATTTAAACTAGACAACCTACAAGGAACAAGCTTCAGAAGGAGGATCAAGGATCTTTCTCCATAGTAGAAGCTAAACATATTGCAAGAATGAGAGGGTATGGTACCTGCCATCAAGAAAAGTCTGTGCATGCACGGGAAAGCCTAGAAAAACATCCATGCAAAGGTGGAGAGCTGATTTCACAATGAAGATGCTGGGAAGGATAAGTTCCAAGTAGTGAGTCTGGGTTTCATGTAATGTTTGAAGCCTACAGGCAATGAATTCCTCTAAGGCCTACGATCCATGTAATACTTACGCCTACGGGCCTTGTAAGGGTTCCACCTCACCCCTTGAAAGGTGGATTATCAAAAATCAATAAAAAATGAAGGCCTTTGGGCCATTGGATGAGGAGGTTCGGTACTAGGAGAGGGTAGTCGGGGTTCAGCTATACGCAGAGGACGTGATAGAGACAGCGGGACCCAGCTAAGGGGTCAGTGGTTGGTGACTGGAGCAGCACCGTAGGGGGGTCAGGCATCAGGTAGTCGTACTTATGGCCAAGTGCACGTTGTGGAGCTGCCAGAGGTTGAGCAGACTGGTGAGCCGACGATGGTTAGAGATAAACCACGGTGTGGCCGTGATTTTCAGGTTTCCTTTTTGGCATGACCTATAGAGGCATGTCTGTTTTGAGTGCACGTGGTGCACAGGATCTAAGTGGACTGACTAGATGCTAGTCAGTGGGTTTGGAACCATATCTGGTGCGTGATATATTATATATATATATATATATATATATATATATATATATGTATGTATGAGATGCGTAGTATTAGGAAATCGAGGATGCGGGTTACTTGAAGTGCCTTGGGCATCGGGGCATCGAGGATGCGGGTTACTTGAGGTGTCATGGGCATCGGGGCATCGATGATACGGGTTACTTGAGGTGCTAGGAACCAAGACCACGTAGAGGCAGACACCAATATGGTGTGGGCTACGTTGGGTGTCGGGAGAGACACATGAGTGCCAATAATGTGCAGGGGTGATGATGCGTCACGGAAGGACTATGCATTTGAAAAACAGGTTAGTAAACCTTGTTTCTTTAAGTTTGGTTGGGTTGAGACCGAGTTAAGCGGTTCCTAAGGTGGGGATCCCCTTTGAGGAATTTATCCAGGACCTCTGAGACCGGGTAAGTCTGGGTTACGTTGAATGGGGTGGTATGTTCGGTGCCATCTCTGGGTTTCATTTGATAGCTTAGGGACGAGCTATGTTAAGGTTGGGAGTTTGTAAGAACCCGGGTTTTTAGAACGGGTCAAAATACCGACCCTATTTAAATTTTTGACTTGTTTCTGAGGAAACTGGAGGAAATGGGAAGTTTCTATAAATTTCCAGACTACACGCCGTGTACCTTTAAGTACACGCTGTGTATATGTAAAGTGAGTGACCAGCCGTGTTCTCACCAAGTACATGTTGTGTGATGACCGTGTAGAAATTTCTTCTTACACGGTGTGTAGTTTTTAACACACCGTGTATCCTCGACCGTGTGGTGTCCATACATGGCGTGTAGGCCTGTTGTCCAGGTAGAACTAGGTATACTCCGTGTTCCCCTTAGACACGCCATGTACTCTAGTAGTGTATGAGGGATATACATGGAATGTGGGTAAGTCAGTGAGGGAGAGAAGAGAAACCAAGTGCATTCCGTGTACCCATAGGTACACGTTGTGTACTCATGTCGGCAAGTCTGGAAAGTAAGGTGGCTGAATTCAGCTATCTTATGAAGAGTTAAATGAACTACATGGCATGTATTCATGAATTACATGCCATGAACTTTCTTTTTTTTTGTTAAAATGGGCAGTATCCTCGTATTGAGGCAGAACCTCAATTTTGTCGCCCGGTTTCGCGAACCAGGTCGGACGGATCTCTTTTCTTCTCCTGATCGTCCGTCTGAGACCCGATTCGAACTCTGATTGATGCGTTGGAACCCCCTCGGTAATTCCTAGATTCCTCTTGGTCCATTTTTTTTGATTTTAGTTCTAGAACAAGTTATAGGGGTTTGAAAAATTTTGAATCTTTTGTAGATTTACCGCATTTTAGACCGAATTGGCGGCTGTTGCCGAAGGAGTAGCATCGTACTAGTCTTAGGTAGGTGTTGCATACCTCATTTTGTGTTTTCGTGGTCGTTTGGGTGATGTGGCCTTCAACGCGTTTTCGGGTATTTTGAGCGGGACCTGTTTTATCTGTTGTATCATATTGAATTGCTTGTTGGACCTATGGGATGCCTTTGGGTATGCCCTGTTACAAGTTTTCGTGAGTGGGGCTAGGTGAGGGGTCATTTCTCATCAAGTAATTTTGGTCGGGGGAATTCCAAAATGGTTTTAATTGAAATATTATTGTGTTAAACTGTTCAGTTTAATTTATTAATCCTGCTATAAGTTGTTAGAGGCATTCAAAACCTCGGTGTTGTTGTTCGATAGCCGTTGGGATGGGGCAATTCGACTGTTTAAATTTTTTTTCCTGTTATGAGTTCTATTGAATTTTATATATATGCAATTGCTGAATTGAACATGCTGGACCCTTGGGGTTGTGTTGGGCTTGGCCCGATTACGCTTGAGTGATGCTGATCACAAGTTGGGCTTGGCCGGGTTACTTTTTGTGGTTTTGACCACCGTATTGGGCATTATGGATGTCGGCTTGAGGTAGTACAACTATAAGGTTGGGCATGGCCCGGGTTACTAGGATGGCAATGCCATCAGACTTGAGCAGCATGGTCGTAGGGACACGAGGTGTCGGATTTGTTGGTGGCTTAGGTGCTATTTGGTGATTACCGCTCACCTGGGACTTCGAGTAGTGTGCACACAGAGATACTCCATGATGAGGTGTTTTTGACCACTCGTGTGGGTAGAGGCCCCCATTGTTTTGGTTAGGTATTTTGGTTGGGGTGCTTGCCGTATAAAGCCACGTGGGAGGTGAGGATCCTTCAGGGGATAGCATTGAGACTATCGGGTTGGGGGATGAGGCTCACCATGATTTGGGGGTAGACATCGTTGTTCCTCTGGGTTATCCTTGGGAGTGCCTTCGGGATGTCAGTACTTGATACACGAGGTGTCAGGAGGCACATGGTGTTGAGTTACTATTCTTGGGCGTGCCTTTGGGATGTCGGTACTTGAGACACGAGGTGTCAGGAGGCACATGGTGCTGGGTTACTATTCTTGGGCGTGACTTTGGGATGTTAGTACTTGAGACACGTGGTGTCAGGTGGCACATGGTTCCAGGTTACACGGCAGAGATTCCGGCGTTGGCCGAAGCAGGTGACACTCCATGGTGGCTTCTGAGCACCAGCGGAGTTAGTGTTTATTTGTGCATTATACTGCTTATAGTTTTCCTTACACTTTCATGACTGCTTAAACACATATATTTGGTATGCACGGTTGGGTGGTATCCTACTGAGATTTGTATCAAACCCTGCATGGGCCCTTCAGGATGCATTCAGACTTTATGGATTTACGTGCAGGAAAGAGGACAGCTTCAGGAGCTGGGATGTTTTAGTTGTTGCATGGAGATGGTATGGACCTTGAGGTCATACCTAGCTGGGGTTACTTGGTTTTTTTTTCCTTTCTTTATTGGCATGCTTAATTTATTATGAAGCAACTGTTGGTTATCCATTGGCGCCATTTTGTGTTGATATGTATGATTTTCTATGGATGCATGTTGGTTTGTTTAGTAGTTACCAGTGATTATCATGCTGTTGTGTTTACTTTCCACTACTGTTGTTTATATTTTATTGCTTCCACTATTTATCTATATTGATTATGCTTCCACTATGGGGGTCTGGTTCGAGTCTGCTGAGTCTTTTATTCTGCTAAATCTTTATTTTTATACCCGGAAAAGTACCCTTATTATGATCCTCTGAGAGGGTATAGCCTCCCCACTATACCTAACAGACCCTCGCTGCTAGTCGGCAGCCTTTGGCGTTCGGGGAGGTGAGCCTAAGGTAGTAACACCCGACCTATTTAGCACTGTTCGGGTGGATGGCTGGGTCTGGGTCATTACAGTTTCTATCAAAACCATTTTAATACATTTTCCAAAATAATAATTTTCAATCAATTCACAATTCAAATTCACAATTCAACTCCCAAAAATAAATTCAATAATTAAATGTAAATAATTTCCATCAATTTTACAATTTAAATTTATCAATTTCAGTTTCCACAATTTTCCATAAATATCACAATAACACCCCATTTCAATGGAATCGGGGTGTTTCCCAATTTTATACCAAAAATTTAATTTCCAAAACCCCCAGTTCAATGGAATTTGGTTTTTAATCAAAAAATTTAAAGAAATTTCATATATCTCAAGAAATTGAATTTAAATCATACAATTTAATTTAAATCAAGAATTTTAGGGTTAATAATAATTATGATTCATTACAAAACCACCAAACTCAGAATCTCTAGATCCCAAAACATCAAACCTTAGTAGGTATTTGTTGATGGAGAATGATGAAAACAGAATATGATAATCGAAGATAAGTTTAAGATCCAAATATAGAGGGTATTAAGACTTCCCATCAATATAGAGATCCCTGAAACCCTTGGGTGGAAATAAGAGAGATTGGGATATAGAGAATGAGAAGAGGAAACTAAATGGGAGATATCAAATGCCATTTTCCTAGAATCAATTTTCTTTTAGGAGGGTTATAAGAGAAAAAAACTTCTCTAGGGAGCTCTTAAGAAAGGATAAAATGATTATGGGTCATACAGGTCTTTCTAGGACCTAAAATGAGGGTTCAAGAATTTTGAAATAAAATATGGATTAAAAAACCCAGTACACATGGAATCTTGGGTAGGGCCACACGGTTAGACCAAATCGTGCACCCTGGCCATGTGCCTCTTTTAAATGGGTTGCATAGTTTCTCCTAATCAGGTGCATAGTTTGTCAAACTATAAAAAGTACATGAAAAATACCACTATTTGGGTTTACACAATTTTCCTTAAGAGGGAACATAGTTTGGGAAAATCGTGTATGAACCGTGCACTAGCCTATGAATTTTTAAAACATTTAAAATTTTACTCGATTCACCCTTAAATGAAATCCAACCAAAGTATGATCATAATATGGATTTAAGAATACTTGAAAATAGTAATAGGATGTTAAAATAACCTCACATATATAATATCAAATTCAATCATAATACACAATCCATATAGTTTTAATTTTCATAAATATAAATTTATAAACAGAGTGGATCAATATAGACCTCTAAAAAATCATCATCATGAACACCACTACTATCACAATCATCATTGTAATCACCCTCAAAATGAACATCCTCACAATAATCATCATATTCAACATAATCACCATAATCACCACCAGGAATGTCATTGCCCCAACCAATACTAGGACCATTATAGATATTTCTTGATGATTCATATAAAGATTTCATAGTTGACATTAATATATTAAAAACACAATAGTATCCAATGGTTGTGATGTTCATAAATATATCATTTCTTTCAAGAACTACTCAGTGACCTTTTTATTTCTTTAATGTGCCTATATGGTAATTTTTTAACCTCATATGATTCTATACAAGACTCTTACAACTCGGTTCTACTTGGGGTTTTTGAGTTTCCAGAACTGGGAGAATACCTAATTGGGATGATACTCTTCCTAGGAAAACAATAAACTCTCCCTAGTGTTCATCACCTAATATCTATCATAAATTATTGTTTGGAATATAGTTGTAATCCTCATTCTCATTAAGGTCCTCTATATAATTCCTTTGAAAATATAAATGAGATATTTAGTTATGAAAAAGATATTAAAATTTAAAAGTAAAACAATGAAACTAAAAATATTTTCTTTTATCTATTCATTTAGAACACTCTTATATTTATTTTGTGTACTCAAGAAAAAAATTCCCAAGGTATACACCCTTTAATGTCTAATTCCACCCACTGTAAATGACATTGAATGTAAATAAAATTATTTAATAATACTTTATTTCTGATCAAAATAAACCCATTATAACCAATAATTTACCAACCAAAACCAAATGAAATTGAACTAAATTTCACCTAAATGATTCAAATAAACCCTTCCTAAATGAAACTAGGATAAATAAAATGAAAATTAACAAACTTAGATCATTTTAGCCAAGGTATATTTATATTACTTTTATTATTATTTTATTCGTTAAGTTGGGATGGTTTTAATTCAATTTAGTTTTATTTATTATTTTTCATTTTGTATCATATCAAGTTGGTTGGGGTGAGTTTATTTTGAGTAAGAATTGTTTAGGCCAATTTGGTACATTTAGACCCACTTCAACTTTTTTTGGGTAAAATTATGAATAGAATATTTCTATTCTATTTAGTTTGGGTAAAAATGGTTTAGTTTAGTTTGGTCCAATTCAATTAAAATTTAGTTTTGTTTTTATTTTTTTGGTTTTTTTATTTATAAATGTTTTATATTATTTAATTCATGCTCTATTTTTGAAATATTGATTAAATTTTATTTTTTTAGTTCAATTCAATTTTACTGATTTTGGTTTGTATTAATTCAATAAAGTTACATTTTGTGTAGTTCAATTCAATATGAATTATATTATTATTAAATGTTTTATTGGAGTTCAATTTGGTTAAGGTTTGATTATATTTATTTTGGTTAAATTTAATTTTATTTGTCTTAAATCGGTTCAGGTCTGTTAAGGTAATTTTTTTCACTTTTGGTTCAATTTTCTTTTGTTATGTTTGATTTGGATTGGGAAAAGTATGGATGGTTATGTTTAATTATATGTTGTTCCATTATATTTGCATTGATTTAGTTAGATTTTATAGTTTATAAGTTTATATATTCATATTAAAAGAATCTATTTATATGTTTATATGTTAATATTAATTGATACTATATATATGTTAACATAGTATAGAGTTTTCAAGTTTACATGAAAACAATTTATATTTTTACAAGTTAATATAGCATAAATTTTTAAATGTTTTTATGTTAATGTTATGTGAAGACATGTCATTGATTATATGATAATATTAAGTCATATTATTTATAATAAATAATGTGAAACATGTAATGATTATATCAAAATGTATATATTATTTAACTATTGACATGTTAATATATCTTACATATTAATATCACAATTATATTAATATGTAAACTGTTAGTTCATTAATATAATTTATAGTTTATATTTTGAATCTCCCTTGGATTTCCACCACAAAAAATAAATAAATTGATTCATGTATTTCTATTGATGTGCATGTTTCTTCCATAATATTCTACTATTTTATGAGGTACATTGGAATATAATTCAATCCTTATTTTAACCAAATTTAGTTGTTTAAAAAATTTATCATTAATAGAAATTTAATCTCAACATCATTTTTTCATGATGTCGCTTTACAAGCTATCATATTTTGTTTATATCAATTCCTTTTAGATTTTAACTAAAGGAATTGATATATAATTATCCTTTTTAAGAATCATTAAATGATCTTTTCACCACATGATATAAAAAGTTGTTATCTTAATTTTCCTCATTTTATGGGTTTGTGTATTTTCTATGTTTTAACTAATATATTGGATACATAAACATTTGATGTTTTTCTTTGATTTCATATTCAAGTAATTAAGTGATTCACCTCATCTTCATAATAATCTGACAATTCATTTTAAAAATTATCCTCATAATGCGTATATGAAGATTCATCAAATTTAGGACACTGATCTTCCTTATCATTATATATTTCCACTATTAATCGGACACGAAAATAATACTTAGGTTTATCATGAATCATATTATTTTAAATTATAAACTGTAATTTTTTAGAGTTTGAAAACTATATAAAAATATTTTATAAATTATTTATTACTTACAAACCACTTACAAATAGTTTAGAAAATACAACTGGTATAAAACCTATTTACAAACCGTAAATAGTTTACAAGTAAATTTTAAATATTTTAAATTTTACAGGAAAAATTTAAATGTTTTATTGTTTTTTTTTTGTTTTTTTTGTTCAATTTTTTTTTGAGAAAGTTTAGTTCAATATATATTCATTTAATTCATTTCAATAAAATTTTATTTCATTCAATTAGGTATGGTTTTGTTTATATAATTTCTATTAACTTCACGATATTCCAAGTAAGATGAGTTCAATTATTTTAGTTTTTATGACCCAATTCAAGTAGATTTTGGTAATTTATATTTATTTGGATCACATTATGTTAGTTTAGTTTGAATTGGGATGGGTAAAATCATTTTTATTAGGGATAGGTCAGTTCTTCTTAGGTAAAATTTGTTCATGTTAGTTTTTTTGGTTAACTTATTTTCAATTTATATCAAATAAATTCAATTTTGTTAAATTCATGTCAAGTCATGTTGGGTGTGGTAGGATTGATTTTATTTTTCAAATTGTTTTGGTATATAATTATACTTATTTTTATATGGAAAACAATTGATTTCACTCATGATTATACATAGTAGTTCACCCCTAAGTGTGGATATATTTCATAACACCCTTGTTTTTTTATTTAATTATAAAGAATACTAAAAAATAAAAATTTAATAATATAAAAAAACATATTAATAAAAATAATTATCATTTTCAAAAAAATATATTAAATTTGAATAAGACCTTAAACTCAATAATCTTCCAATAAGTAATCATTTATTAGTATTGTGTTACTGTATAATCATTGATGATTGGTATGATCTCTAAATCTATTGAAAATATACTAGTCCATCCATTATTTAACTCATGATTATATTATGTCCAATGTTAACTGAATTTGATAAGTCGTGCCATCCTCATAGCTTCACCATTAGGAAAATTATAATTAATCTTCTACCAAAAAATCAATTCATTTAAATAAAATATTAACATACAATTTAATCTAATAAATTTTATTATCCATATATGAGACCATGAATTATCCTTTATTTTGTTTGGAATGTGTTATTCTAACACCATTCTTTAAATTATAATTGATTTTTATTCTCACAAATAACCTAGTTTGTTTTACTAACTAAACTACTTTAAGTGATTTTTAGGATTATATTTCATTAGAAATTTAACTTTTTCTTTCATGTTAAAGTTTTATCTAAATTATTCTAGACATGTTCTTGAGAAGTTATAAAAAACTCATTATACCTTACATTTTAAGCAAGATGTAAGGTTTGTGAACCCTACTTTTAGAAAGGAACTGTAATTTTGTTCCCTATATTTGGAGTGAATATGTGGACCAGGAACCATACTTTGAGAATTAACCCTACATTTTAAAAACAACTGTATGGTTCATTAAACAAATATTTTAAATACAATCATACATTTTCAACCATACATTGTCAACCATAATTTAAAAGTATACCCTACGTTTGGCTTAGTCAAATGTGGAGTTTAAATTCAAGATATTTTTCACAATATCTACAACAGTCTCGCTAGAATTAATATCTCTTCGAAATAATTTTAAAGACCGATTTAAATTACCTTATTCAACAGATTAGATTTTACCTATTTTTTAGGAATAGTGCAATATTTTATAGGTGTTCATATTCAAAGTTTAATCACGGTGAGTGTTTTTATTATCATGTTCTATCTGGTGATATTTTTTGATCCGTTTGACTAAGATAAAATTGATTTTTCTTATTAAATACTAAGAGTTGTATCTTTCAAAAAGTGTTGATATTTTGATGTATGATGATGTATCCTCTATTTTAAAGGGATACACTCTTAATAAATACATTTTTTATCCTTTTCTTTTTGACTAGTGTGATATTATTGATACTAAAATATTTCTATTCCTATATTTATTTGAAGATCATCTATAACTAGGATATCTTCATATATTTTATATCCTGAAGAACTTTATATTAGAATAATAAGATACTTTATCTATCAATTGCAGTTGATATTGTGAGTTGAATTTGTTTCTCAAAAAATCATTTTCTATTAGTGTTTCGAATGCTCGTACTCAATCATAGTGGAGTGTCAGATTCTCACACTAAGTTGTGGAAAATTAGGTTCCCGATAAAAGAACCATAAGGCCCTATAAAAGAATTTTTTTATGGTGTCAAATACCTACACATAGTTTTAGAGGTATTGGGATAAGAGAACCTGTTTAGGGAAAATCACCAAGCTCACTGAGAAAGTGTTGGTGGAGTGGACTAGGTATATTTGTGCCCTGAACCAATATAACAATTATTTTTTTCTTCTTCTCTATTTTTTCACAGTATATTTATTTAAGGAAAAAATGTTATATATATTTACAATAAACAAATAAGTATAAAATTTTATTATTTCAAGATTTCTAAAATGAAATAATTCACCCCCTCTTGTGCATATTTGTATTATTCTGAACTAAAAATTGGTATCATAGGAGTTCTTTTTTTAATAATTTTCATTGGATCTAGCAATATCATGTTAAAATAATATATGAAGAAAGTTTTCAATAGTTGAACTCAAAGAACACATTTCAATTATTATTTATACATACTTAAATGGATAAAATTATGGCTATTTAAAATGTATAATTATTATCAATTTAAAGAATCATGGTTTCAAAGTGTATATAAAAATTTTCAAACCCTATCAAATTCTTGAAAAACATGATAAGTGGGATGCTACTCAGAATGATGGATATGATTTCAATTCAAGATCCATGAATGCTATTATATGTAGACTTTCTCCAGTTGAATTCAATCATTTATCACAATGTGATACTGCATGTGAGATATGGAAAACTATAACAGATGCTTATGAAGGAAATGGAAATTTCATGAAATTAAGATATAACACTGAAAATATGAAATTTGACACCTTAAAGATGGATAATGGTGATAGAATCACTCAGATGAAAAGAAGATTGACTGAAATAGTCAATGGTTTAACTAGCTTAAGAACTCTAATTCCTCAGCCAGATTAGGCTTTAAATTTTTTATATTCTTACTCCCTAAATGGAATGAAATATTTTCTACTATCAGATTATATAGTCATATCAAATAATTAGTAGTGAAGGAGTTTATTAACACTCTAATGATATATAAAGTATAAATGAAAGTTGAATTAGAATATTATAGAATGATAAAAAGTAAAAATATAGTCCACAAAGTTATTGCTCAAGAATATGAAAATAAATCAAAATTTGAATTTGTATCCTTAAATTATTCAAACATCTATGATTATAGAATGGAACTAGCTCGTCAAGCTAAAATATTCGGTAAACTTTATAAGAAGAATTAATGGTTTAAAATTTATTTCAGTAATGTAAAGTAATATAGTCAAGGACTTAAAGAAGTAATATGTTATGAATGCAAGAAAATGGTTCATATCATATCTGAGTTCTAAAAACTAAAAGAAAATAAAAGAAAGATGTGAAAGAAATAAAGGAAGTGTCAGATGAAAACTAATTATGAGTGTAATGATAAAAAAGCTGTAAAGGCAACTTGGAGTGTTTTTTGAGGACTCCATAATCTCTTCTAAATCTAATTTCAAACAAATCCATCCAATCTAAAAGAAAATATTTGATTTATGGATAAATAAAAAGAAGAGGTACAATATTATTATTCTTTTTCCCTTTAACACATAATTTTTTTCTAGTAGTAAATTAGTTCCTTATTTCTCATTGATTGAGGAAAAGTATGAATAAATGGTAAAAATTAATAAATAACTAAATAATATATATAATTCCCTCTTATGTGAAAAATATTTCATGCTAAAAAACACTTAGATTTAAAATAAAAATTTAGCAAAACTACTTTATGCTATACATCAAATCATAATTAAAGAGTTGAAAGATGAAGTGGATTCCTTCAAAAGTTATTCTAGTAAATTAACTATAGGAGAAGAATATATAAATTATATTGCTAGAAAAAATGTTCATAAAAAGGATAAATAAAAAATATAGAGCATTAGGGAGATGTATAAATTATATATAAATTTTTTTATACCTACTTCTAAGAATAATTGCATATATAGAGCCACATGTTTTTATTATGGAATTAAAGGACATTATTCTAATAACTTTTGTTTGAAAAATCCCCAAATTAGTGGTATTAAATATTATTTTTTTAGAAATATGTCTAAATATAGTCTTATAAATTTTAGTAAAATTAGACAGATATGGTTATCTAGATCCTTGCTTACTGACACAGCTAGACCTAAAATCAAATGGGTACCAAAACAAGGTTTAATTTAATGTTTTTGTTGGTTAAATACCACATGAACAAAAAATTTATTATATAATATGGATATTTCTTTCTCAATATATATCTGTGTAGACTCTTAAAATTTTAATATAATAGAAAACTTGGATATAGGCCTTGATTCCTTCAGTTTTAATGAAAAAGTAAAAATAATTGGAGTTGGATTAGTTGGAGATCCAAAATCAATCATAATAAACAAATTATTACATGTTTAAGGGTTAAATCACAATATGATAATTATCTCTCAACTCTATGATGAAAGTTTTTATTTTGTTTTTTATAATAATTTATGCTCTATTTTTAAAGATAAAATCCATAAGTTAAAGCACCTAGAACTAAAAATGGTTATACTTTGTATCTTAAATACTTATGTGAATAAAAAGTGAATTGTTTGACTATAAAGACAAATTAATCCAATCTTTTTATTAGGATACATGGATATTGGAAAGTATTTTATCTATATAAATTATCTAAGAAATAATTATTTTTTCATTTTCATAGTCTTAAATATGTTATGGATATATTTTCTAATTCATCCCAAATAGATAAGATCCATAAGTCATTCTTCAAATATATTAACAAGGTTTATACATCTAAACAACTAGAACATATTCACATGGTTTTTCTGGATGATTCAGACTAGCATGTTTGGATAAAAAATTTATGTTTTTTTATTTGATCATTTTTATAGATTTACTTGGGCCTATTTCCTAAAATCTAAAAGTGATATATTCTCTATTTTTGTAAGATTTTGTAAAATTGTTACAAATGGAAAATATTTTAAAATAGTTTCATTGAGAAGTGATCAGGGAGGAGTGTTTGAGAATCAATAATTTAATTATTTTTGCTCAGACTTGGGTATTATACATACCTTCTCTGCTCCAAGAACACCACAACAAAATGCAATTGTAGAAATAATAATTTTGACTATTCAAGAAATGAAAAGTCACATATTAAATGATTATATTATTTCTATCTATTTTTGTGAAAAAGTTGTGAATACTTATTTTAATATCATGAATAGATTTTTAATAAGGCCCTTTCCTAAAAAGACACCCTATTAGTTATGAAATTAAAAAAAAACCTAAATTTATATACTTCAAAATTTTTATATTCAAGGTATATATCTTGAATAATAAGAAAAACTCTGGTAAATTAGATTTAAAAGATTATGGAGGAATATTTTAAGATATGATACTATTTCTAAAGCCTTTAGTGTGTAAAATAAAAAGTCAACGATAGTTAAAAAATATGTTTATGTGAAGTTTGATTAAAGTGATTCCTTGTTCATATAAAAAAAATCAAATAGATGAAGTTACCAATTCTTTAAACAACTTGAGATGTGAATATTTAAAAGATTATTTTGAAAATAAATTAGTGTATGATAAAATTATATCCATTTAATGTGAACAATGAACTAGTGAACCTGAAAACTTATTACCTAGGTAACCTATAACCTTATAATACTGCCCTTTAGAAATTATTATAGGAGATCAAGATAAAGGATTTAGTATTAGAATGAGTATAATAAAATTAGAAAAATTATCCACCTTCCTATCTTAATTAGAACCTAACACCATAGAAAAATCATTAGAAAATGAAAGTCAGTTAATAGTTATACAATAAGAACTTGACGAGTTTAAAAACAATAAAAATTGGGAATTAGTTGATTGACCATCAAATCATCAATTAGTAGGAACCAAGTGGGTTTTTAGAAATAAGCAAGATGAATAAGGGATAATTACTAGAAATAATGTAAGATTAGTAGCTAAAGTATATAATCAAGAAGATGTGGTAGATTATGATGGAAAATTTTCTCCTATTTCCATATTAGAAGCCATTAGAATCCTTTGAGATTATGCATCTTATATTAATATTAAATTATATCAAATGGATGTTAAATATTATTTTTTAAATGGATATTTAGTGGTGTAAGCCTTTGTTAAAAAACCTCCAGGTTTTTAAATTCCCCATCTACCAATTCTATTTTCAAACTTACTAAATCTCTTTATGGACTTAAACAAGTACCAAGATCTTGGTATAAATGATGAAGATGTTTTTTTTGAAAAACAAATATTATGTAGGGTTTGAATATCCTATTCACTTTAATAAAACTATTCGTTTTGATAATTTATTAGTAGAAATTTTGGTAGATTATGTTATATTCAGGTCAACTAATAAATATCATTGAAAATATTTTTCAAAACTTATGAAAAAAGAATTTATATAAGTATGATTGGATAATTGAATTTATTTTTTAGTTTTTAAATCTATCAAAATGATTATGGTAATATTTTAAATAAAAGGAAATAAATTATTGATTTATTAAAAAAAATTATACTTGCAAATAGTACATATTATACAACTCCCATGTGTAATAATATAAAAATTGATTTGGATGAAACTGGGAAACCGGTTAACAAGAATTTATATAGAGGTATGATTGGAGGTTTATTATATGTTACTTTTAGTAGACAAAGTATTACTTTTTTTTGTCTGTATTTGTACGAGAATTCAATCAAACCCAAAATAATCCCATATTAGTGATTTTAAAATAATTTTTATAAATTTAAATGGAACTATTTTTCAATATTTACTTTATCAAAAAAAATAATTATAATTTAATACGATATCATGATTCTCTTTTTAGAAGATTCAGGTTAGATAGAAAGAGTACCTCAAGAAATTTTCACTTTTTATGGAAGTCCCTAGTTTCATGGTACTATTAAGAAACAACATTCTATTGAATTTTCAATAAATAAATAAAAATACATTTATGCTGATAGTTTCTATGTACTAGTGTTGTGGATAAACCACACACTTCAAGAATTTGGACTAAATTTTAATAATACTCTTATTTTATGTGACAATACAGGTGAAATTAATATTTTAGAAAGTCTTATGAGTTACTCAAGGACTAAAAATATTGATATAAGGCATCATCTTCTCATATATCAGGTCTTAAAAACAGATATATATTTAGAATTTTTCAATACTAAATATCAACTTGCTGATATTTTCAATAAACTAATCCCCCTGTAATTTTTGAATTTATTAGGGGGGAAGCTATAGTTAACTTTAAATAAAAATCTTATTTTATTTTTAATTAAAATTTAATCTTAATGTTATTATTATTATTATTATATTTATTCTAATTTATAAGTTTTTTTATCCATTTAAATATTTAATTATTTATAATTAGTTGTTTAATAAATTGGGGATATATTATTCTTTTAAAAAAATTCCTTTTAAAAATTAAATTACCTCATGATTATTATGAATATTATGGTTATAGAAGAAAAAAAATTAAGAAAACCATTATAAATTACCCCAATTTCTTCTATTTACAATATCATACCCTTTCATTCTTTATAGATCTCAATTTTCCTTTAAATCCTAAAATATGAACCTCAAACCTTCAAATTTTCTATTATGTCTAAGAAAAAGATAAAATAATAAGGCATTGTGAGTGAATCTAATAACCATATATCTTTAGTATCATAAAGAATATTCCATCAAGGAAAGGTCATAAATTTTGAGTGGTTGTTCCAAAAAAACATAATGTTATTGAAATCTTTGAATTTTCAAGGTTTGGAATTTATTTTTAATGGGGAAAATACATAGTAAATTTTTGAAAACAATGTGAAATAGTTTTATGAAAAAAACCATATTATATTTTGAGACTATAATAATGTAGTCTCCTAAAAGGTAAAAAAATGTGTAGTTTTTAGTTTCATAAGTAGAAATAGCCCAGATTTTTCATTTCCCCCATGAAGGGTCTTTTTACTTTAATCTTCGATAAATTAGAGATAAAGCACATAAGTTTTAGGAAATTATATCTTTTATATTTAGATATAACCTTGTAGCAATGATTCTTGTGAAGTATCTTGAATCTGTCCTGATGGTACTATTCAAGTTTATTCAATCTACAATAGTACCTCGGATAGTTGAGCTGGAGAAAATTATTTTTCCCAACATGTATATCATTGTTTTATTGTGAAGTGAAATTAATTTGAATTTATATAGATATATGATAAGGTATATGAATAATAATTTTCAAAAATAGAAAATAATATCCTTTTATCTGTATGGAAGGCTTGTTTCTCTATTTTCATATAAAAAGAATAAGATCCATGATATTAAGTCGGCTATCAGATTTCACCAAAGAAAAATTATTTCTACTAGAACCTTGATATAAATTAGATTATTTTAGAAAACTATGATGGTAATTATGATGCCTATAGGTTCTAAAAATGAAGAAGAACCCAGTGATCATGATCATAGGGAGCACAGAATACAAAAGTCTATTATATCAATGTGGTTTTGTAAGGAATATATATGTGAATCAAGAGTAGAATAATTCACTAAGAAAACTCAAAGAAGACTCAGAATAGAGGCACATAATCTAAACACTAAAATAGGTGTCCATTAATATTTATGATAACCCTGATGAGAGGGAAAAAAATGTTCCCTGAATAATAGGAGAGACTATGGTTTAGTTAAAATAAGTTGAGGTTGGAGAAGTAGAGAAAATAGTTTTTTTTGTAGAAAGATTATAAGTAGAATAGGATTACCTTGGTGTTAAAATAATATAACAACATGATATTTTTGTTTATTATGTGTAAATATCACATATAATTAGAGAAGATCAAGAGGTTCATATAGAATATTAGGTTGATAAGGATGCTCAAAATAGTGAGTAGGTGCAAAAAATGTTATCAGAAACTGTTGACATGATTAAACATTAGACAATTTATTTTTCCGAAGAGTCTTTAGAGAAGATTGTTAATGAAGCTAGTGATCATATAAAAGTTCATGAAATTTTTTATCCTCATATAGGGAAAGTATTAAAGGATAACCTATTCTTATGGTTGAAGTATGACAAACCTCTAGAAATATATAAGAAGAATATTATGATTTCCTTAATGCTCATATTGAGTATTTATTTTTCAAATTCAATCAGTTAAAAGAAGTAAATTTTGATTTATAAGGTGGTATTTAAATTTCTCTAATTTTTGGATGATTTCATAAGTTGTTATGTTATAAGAGAAGATTTAGAATCATTCTAGGATCAATTGAAAATTCTAAGAGAAAATTCAATTTCTAGAAAAAAAATTGTTTCATAGATAAATGGATGATTTTTTTGAAAAATCAGAGTACATTCATATACAAAATCTTATTTTAGAGAATTAAGGAATTATTTGGGAAGTAAATTTGAATTAGTAAAGAATAGTTCAAGTTAATAAAGGGATTCTACATCTAGTAATCTATATTTTATAGATTTAATATGATATTTGAATCTATTACAATTTTTTGTTTTTAAAAAATGATCTGATTGAAAACAAATAGTGTGGTAGTACTTTACTTCACACTCTATTGTAAAATAAAAAGTACATTTTTGAAAGATTAACATAATATAAACTAGATATTTGGAGACTTTTCAATCAGTTGGGTTATATGATGCATATTTTTGTGACATTAGTAGAGATATTCAATGATTATATGAAAGTGAATTGGTTTGAGAATAGGAAAATGGTTTATCAATCAAAAGTGTTGATGAAGAAATGGGATGTAACCTTGAATCAAAATTTTTGGATGCTAATGGTGGAAATCAAGCCTATTCTTCAGACTGTAAGTTATTTTTTTTAAATCAGAATCCTCATCTAAACAAGAGCCTTCTCCCTCACCCTATATTTCCTCTTAGCCCCTTTAATCCAAATATTTCAGGTAATTAATGAAATTTTTAATAAAATTATTCATAAACAATATTCTATTTATTTATTTATTATTTTTCTATCTAAATCTACTGATTTTTTAGAAAAAAAATATTGTATTATATTAATAAAACCTTCACTATTAGTCCTTTTCAACAATAACTGTGTTATATTCCATTTTTCATACTTAAATTTTGATAACACAAAAGAGGTGGGAATTTGGGTAAACACAACATTATTATGAATATTTTATTAAATAAGGATAAATCTATAATTTTATTTCTATAATTTTATTTATTTACATAAAGTTAATAAAAAATTAAATGATAAATATAATTGATGTTGTATTTACAATTCATATATTTTATATGGATTTTGTGATCATAAAAAGGAGAGGATTGTTGGGCATGTGTTGTTCCAACAATATTCTTTGAATTATCATTTATTTTGATGATCATAAATAACCTTATTTGTTTTACTAACAAAACGAATTTAATTTATTTTTAGGATTATATTGATTAAGAGATTTATCTTGTTCTTTCAAGATAATGTTTTATCGAATGTATCCTTAACTTGTTTTTGAGAAATCTGAAAACACTATTTATACACTATTTTTTAAGTAGAATATAAGGTTTGTGAACCCTACTTTCTGAAAGGAAATACACTTTTGTAATATATGATTCAAATGAAATTATGTATTATTAACCATAATTTTGGAATCAACCCTATCTTTTAGAAACTAATTTATTATTCATTAACACAATGTTATTAAGTAAACTATAATTTTTTAATAGCACATTTGATGTGTACCCTATGTTTTAATTAATAAACTATTGATTTTAAATTCAATATATTTTGTATGATTTCTACAATGGTCTCACAAGAATTAATATCTATTTGAAAAATTTCTGAAGACATATTCAAAGTCCCTTATTCAATGGATTAAACGTTTTCTATTTCTAATGGAATTTACTATTTTTTGGGCATTCAAATTCAAATTTTAATCATGATTAGTGGTTTTGTTATCAGATTTTATATAACAGTATTTTTGGATCTATTTAACTAGGATAAAATCAAGTTTTCTTATTAAATACCAAGAGTGGTAGATTAAAAAAAATCAGTGATTTTTATGAGTGATGGTGTATCTATTATTTTAAAGATCTACACTTTTAAGACATACATGTTTTTATATTTTTTCTATTTGAATGTTGTGTTTTTTATACTATTATAATCTTTTTTTGTATATATTTGAAGATTATTTGCAACTAGGATCACTTTAGAGTTGTTCTATCATAAATAATTTTATCTATAAATATGGAGATCCCTTATCTAATTGTTTCTATTGAAACTATGGTCGGAATTTGTTTCTCAACAAATCAAAAAATCTTTTTCTATTGAATTTTTGATTTCTCATAGTCAGTCGTGGTGAAATATCATATTATTATACTAAGATATTGATAATTCTATTCCATGTTAAAGGACCATAAGGGCCTGTAAAAGATTTTTTATAAGTTTTATTCCTATGATCATTTGTAAAGGTCTTAGGATAAGAGTACCTATTAAGTGAAAATCACCAAGCTCATGGATAGAGTGTTGGTAGAATAAACTAGGGTATATTTTTGCCCCTTACCACTCTAAAAATTGATTTTCTTTTTTTCTTCTCTAGTTTTTTTATGGCATATTATTTTTAAATAATATAACACTTCATATCTTTATAATACATTAATAGGGATAAAATTTGATTCTTTAAATATTTTTAAAAGATCACAATAAACCCACTATTGTGTGTTTTCTTCTTATTCCATCCTAAGAGATTTCACCTCCAATATGTCTCCTAGAGACTGGTTGTATAAGAATGATTTCACTATATTTGGAAATATTTTATATAAAACTCTTATATTCTCTTCAAAATTTACCAATAATTTTATTTTCTTTTTTTTAATTTTCTATTACATGTTTATTGTGGTTCCATACTTCACAAATATGAGTATGCCCATGTCACAAAACATTAGCAAAAAAATTTATAAAAGAATAAAATAAATACATTAAATAAATACATGCTATAATGACAATAAATAATGGTTAAAATTTTTACTAGGGTTGTATACATATTTCTGATGTAAGTTGATCAGTTAGATATGATGAATCCATAGGCTATAAAAGATTAATAACCTATGTAGTTTTATAAGGGTATTATATATTCTCATGGTCATTAGTATAATTAGGATTATTAAAATAGACTATAATAGAAGTCAAAGGAGCACAAACATAAAATATTGGATAACATGAAGAAGTAAGAAATGGTAGTAGCATAGTAGTTAGTGGAATAGAAAAATAGGGATGAGGAGTGGGAGCCATCATTATATATGAAAATGGTTAATTAGAAACATGAATGGATGAAAATAGAGGTGAAAAATAGGTGATTTGAATATCATCAGTGCCTCTAATGGAATTATGGGATGATAAATTGTGATAGAAGGTATATCTAGTGAAGTGTATGGGTTTGATCGAGAAGAATTAGTGTTATAATTTTTCCTAGTAGCACACACTCAAACAAGCAGGTTGGTAAATATAATTACTAGTCTCGATAGAGAAAATTTTTCTCATGGATGGTTGTTATTAATTAAAATTTGAAAATGATTAATGACATGACCTGACATGTTATGTAATTGATATATATATATATATATATATCTGAAATACTATACTCACAATAAGCACCAGAGGATTAATGTCCAATTCTCTTATGTATTGATTATTTTCAAACATTTTGTTCCTTTATATCTCTTAAATATTTTTCATTTTCCTAAATCTGAAAATAAATATACATTTAATTTTAATTTAATTGCTAATGGGTAAGTCAAAAAACACATAATAAATAGATTAACATAATTAAAGAATATATATTGTCAAGAAATACAAGGGTTAGGTGATGACATAATATAATCATGTTATATTTAGTGAAAAAAACATAAATTTTTGGCATAAAATAACCAACACATACTAAATAGAATTATAAATATGGGTGAGATATGTTATTTTTTATATGTTCAATTAGTTTGAATTAAATTTGGGTTGGGTTGATTAATTTTGGATTATTTTAGGATAGTTTATTTTTATTTAATTTCACTTTGAGTTTTCTTTGTATTTAGTTGGT
Organism: Viscum album; assembly: GCA_963277665.1. NCBI lineage: Eukaryota > Viridiplantae > Streptophyta > Magnoliopsida > Santalales > Viscaceae > Viscum > Viscum album. The sequence goes on from CAUJRU010001013.1 coordinate 98,772, forward strand.
TATGTTGAATATGGTTTAGTTTAGTTTATGGGATTCTAGGTCGATTTAGTTTACATTTATTTGATTCAATCTCATTTGGGGTATATTTGGTTGGGTTAGGTAGTTTTATTTTTTCTTTGATTATATCATATTTTATTCTTTATTTATTTTTGATATTTTGTTCTACTTCCCTTAGTTATCTTTACCATGTTAAATACCCTAAGGAGGGGTAGAGGGTGTGAATAAATGTATAGAAAATTAAAATTAACCCCACTATGGATCTTGTTTATTTATTCAATAAAAATTTCTTCTTTATCCTTCCCATAATAATGAATAAACATAAATTAGATCATGAACAAGTCACAACAATACTAATTTATTCACCCTCACTGGGATATATCAAAGGAAAATATAAAGGCAATGTGCTGTTAAACCAAATCCATTATAGTGCAATACTGTTACAATGTTTAGAGAAGACTCAAAATCACCCTGGTTTATAACCGATCACACATTGAAATCTCACTGCTCACCCTACTAAAGTCTGATAACTTCTCCTTTTAATGATTATTCAATAGATCTAAATCACTTATGAGTTGGATCACATATGTGTGAGTGTTTCACAAAGCTCTATTTTCTCCATAGAGATGAAATCCACTCTTACAAGTACTCAACTTCATGAAAAACTATTCACCATATACTCACATGTTCTTCTATGAATTGGACCTTATAGAACACTATTCACCATGAACTCCTCTTTACGCACTACCCTAAACCTTGGATACCCCTGCTTCACGAACTAATCCTTTGTGACTTCATGAGACACCTTGAAAAATCCACCTTTATCTCCAAAACTTAATCTTTTAATAAAACCTCACAAACTTCCATCCATGTACTTTTACTTAATGTAAAACTTCCACAATATCCCTTTAATAATATTTCACTTTAGAGACTCACTTCCACACACTCCTCTAAATTCCTTGACCATGACAGATTACCTTTGGACATAGATGAATTAACACATTTATAATATTTTAATGAACTTCACTTTCACATAAGTGAAGTGATTAGGGGTTTTCTTTATGGGTAAATAATTCTGATAAATTTTCTAATGATATTTACTATTCATCCCTTCATTTAAACTCATATACTTCATCACTATAATAAAAATATGAAAAAACTATATTTCAGTGCCTAGAATGAATTCTTGATCCTTGTACTCTCCTTCTTAATGGTGCAAAAACATCATCAAATTACCATGTACATCATTACCTATAATAATAAGGAACTCATTTTCTCCTCATATTCCAAAACATTATTCTACCTTAAACCATGTACTTGACCTGTAACGACCCGAACTCTTATAAATAAAACCCCACTTGTGATTTAGTTAAATGTATTATTATGTATTATGGATATAGAAAAAATATTAAATTATTTGGTTTTATCATATCCTATCTTATTTAAAAGACCATTTATAATCATAACCATTGATAATATTTCCATTGAACAATGGTTATATGATTATTATAAATATAGGGTTTTAAAAAATCAAAATGAGATAGATAAAGGAAGTGATGGCCTCAATTATTAGGATTGTACCCTATGAATCCCACTTATCAGAGACTCCAATGGATATATAATCAATGGGATTTTCTCTTGACCAATCCCAAGATAAGATCTGACAACTTAAGCATGAGAAAAATGGTTATGGGAGAAGTTTAATATCATAGAGATCATGACCCAAACCATGTATGCCGAACCACCTGATGAAAATATCACCATCACACATCTTACCCTTTGGGAGTTTGTTGGAATATTAAAGGGACATGTATCATGACCATAATAATATGAAAATAAATATTTTATTTTCAATAAAATAATGTTTATATTTACTTCTCATTATTGTTACTTTATAAACGATATATATTTTTTATACAATAAAAAAATTGTATTTTTGGGTTATATGTAAATTCATTAAAAAAATTTGATGAATTAATATATTTTTCAAATAAATAAAATTTTAATAAAATATTATTATAAAATAATTTTTATAAAATATAAATGATCACATAATTTTTAAGAAGTCAAATTTAATTTTTATTAGGATTCAAAAACTTTTATTTTCAAAAACCCAATATTTCTCAATAAATGTCAATTGTTATATTAAATGTGAAAATTCACATATTTAGTAAATTATTTGGATAAAATAAATATTATTTATTGAATCATAATTTTGAAATTATCAAATGGTGAACTGTTCATAATTTTCTAATACATTCGAATTTTTGGGTAAAAATTAAATACAATATAAATATATGGTCTATATTATGACATCATAATGAAACAAAAATGATGAAATAAATACTAAAAATGGTATCCCAGATCAAATATATGTTTTAAATTTAAAATAATGTGATTTTATGTTTATTTGATTAATTATAATTCCTCAATGAATCCTCCAAAACCTATAAAATACATTAATGTTTTAAAATCATTTATTTAAGGACATGGATCACTTAAACACCACCAAGGGTAATATTTTAATAGGTTTTAACCCTATTCATATAAAATAATTAAATAAACCCATATTTGGAAATACCATGTGAATAGACCATGAGAATGTTTGTGGTTTTGGTTATTTTATTTTATAGAGTACAGAACCTATGTTTGGAAAATAATAAAGAGATCCCATCTCTTTTCCTATATAAACCCACACAAGATCCCAATTATCTTCACTAAAAAACCTTTTATTATGTTATTACTCTTCCATCCCCTCTCTATATCTCTCATAAGGTTCCCATAATCTCTCAATATGCTCCTCCCAAGAATTTGGAATCACCTTTTCAAGGTAAAGGATCCAGTCCTTCTCCTCTTTACTCAAGTTTCTTCATTATTGTATGTCTTTTATCTCCAATTACTACTGAAGTTATATATTAGTCTATATCCCCCTTACTATCAATTTTATTTATAAATGATGATATAACTATTTCAATATCATAATTACCTTCCATTAACTTTTATACACACCTGTTATACAGTTGAAATTTCATCGTGATTTTCAATGCCCAAAAATTGTGTAGTGAATACCCGTACCCATTTTCTATCAAGGGTGTTCACCTTCATTCACTTATACTTATTTTATTAGAGGATTACATATATATTTTATGCATTCCCTGATATAGGAATAAAATTATATGATAAATGATTCCATGTTTTATGATGAATGTGGCATACTTAAGCATGAGAATGAAATGAAAGTGACAGGTGCACCTGAAATTACATTGTGCTCCAATGCATTTGGTAATGTTTTAGTTTCATGAGACAACATGAAAGCGATTATGTAGTGAACCTAATCCATCATGGATATTTTTACATCATGATTACATGGTATTTATCCTTGATCTATGTTTATTATGAAATTTTTTAAGTTATTTCCACATTTCCCATGTTGTCTTTATGATTATTATGTTATATCGTTCCTTATAGTTCATGTTTACAAATATAACTCTTTTTATTCCTCATTGATATGACTATTTTCTAACATGTATTAGTTTATTTATGTTATACCATGTGTATTCAGTTACTATTCTTTATAGCTCATGCATTTATTATATATTTTCCCAGGTTATCCCATACAGTTTTAAGTACGAAGGAATAATATGAGCATGTTAAGGAAGTTTTCAATAAAGATGATATATTCACTATTTTAAGTTTTTATTTAATGTACCTAATTCACAAATAAACTATACATATCAATATTATGGGTTTTATTTTGTAAAATCCTATGTAATAAACCATGAATTAAATTTTTAATAAATATATGGGATTTTATAGTTAGTATCAATAGAAAGTGAAATTATTTATTGTAATAAGATTAGAAAACTCTAGAGAAAGCCTTAGGGATAAGACTAAACATAATAATAAATACTTAAATTTTTTTGAAGTATATAGTAAGTGGTTTATCAATAAAATTCATCCCTTTCTTGATACTACAAGTGGATGTGGCTCTAGAACATATTTATATATGGGTAAAACCTAAAACGCAACATTGAGCTAAACTTGACCAAGAACTAGTGCGTGAAAATGGTCCTTTCTAGACACCTGGTTTGACACTATTTGGGGATATTATTATATAAGTACCTAGCCTTAAACATCACATAGTAGAGTACCTCTTATCGGTCTAGTTTCTAGAGAGTTAGATACAAGATTACAATTTATCAGAGTTGCAATAAAAATTAAACAAACAAAATCCAAAATTTGCTTCTGCGTGCGTAGAAATGGTAGTGTCCAACTTTTGAACTTCAAAGTGACCTGTGAAAAAATAATTTTAAAATAAGGGGTGAGCATTAAATTACCTAGTAATGGGTTTCAAAACAAAACCATTAAGAAATAATTTTTCTTTTAAAAAATTTCTTTAAAATACATGCTTTAAATCTTGAAATTGTTATTTCCCATAACAAGTCATCAACATTTTATTAAGAGATTCTAAAAAACCTTTTTGGAAAACTCATGCTTAAAATTGATTGTAATTTCCTATAATTACATGGATTTTTTAAAAAAAAATTAAATGGGATTTTTTTCAAGACCATGAAATTCGACGACACGTGATTCTGAGGTTCAGAGATCTTAAAATGGAATTTTGATCTTTTTTAAGGTATGTTCAGTAAACATGTGAATGATATTTTATATCTTTTTAACCGTTGCTAGAATCAAAAATATGAGGACACCGTTGAATTCAGAACACTAGGATTCACCTAGAAATGACTTAACTTTAGCCAGCAAGGTCCGAGATAAAAAGTTATTCTTCAATATTTTTGAGAAAAATAATAAAATGATTTAAAAGAATTATTTTATTTTATTTATCTATTTTGGTTAGAAGAAAATGAAATTATGGGTCATTGATATGGAAGTGATGATGCGCATCAATGAGGCTCATTAATGGCTTGTTAAACTCGCGGTGTAACGAAGCTTTAATGACATGTAACAACAAAGTTGTTTCTTAATTAAAACAGTGTAACAATGCGACGCCACATCATAATAGTAACTCTAAGACATGATCTAATTTATATTTTGATGTGATGATGAAATATGGATTAAAAATTTAGATAATTCTCTGGAGAACCTCTGACAGACTTCCACCCCAGTGAAGAATGACGAACACTGGCGGGACATCTTCATCTTCGACGCCTTTTAAAGATCGAAGCTTGGAAGTAACGTTGACATCTTAAATCCATTAAGGAAAAATGATGCAACATCGGACATCATAAGAGGTAGGGTTTTTTTGTTAAATATATTCCCCGTTCTCCATGATTTTTAAAATGATGGATACAGATTAACCCAAGAATAGGTTGATTCACAAGTCACTCGTTTATGCGGGAGGGTATCTTTAGGGTTTCAACGATGGGATTGATTTATTTTGGATTGCACAACACTCCCTAAAACCTCCATAGTTTTTATCCTTTGATGTGGAGGGTGTGGAACGACATGAACAAGGCTCGAGACCCTTTGGATGGTAGTTCCTTGTGATCAGTTCTTTGAAATTGATGTTAAGGTGGATCCAGATCCATCGCTGTGAAGTGGGAATCCTATAGAGGCCGCAGGCACAAACAGTGAGAAAAATGGGCCACCAGAGTGCGTCCAGTGGCCCAAAAAGGCTACATCCAGTGTGCGGCGGTGCTGGCCTTATGCTCAGTAGTGTTGGCTGCGTGCTTGGAAGAGAAGAGATGGGCTGCCGACCCATCCGGTGGCTGGAGGAGGAGGCGTGCCTGAGCAGGGCGCCTGGGCGGGGGAAACCGCGACCACAATGGGCTGCGACACTAGATTCTCGTAGCACCAGAGGGTCGCCGCATGGAGTAGTCAATCCACCATGTGTTTTGACATGGGGGATGCGGCTAGTGGGCCTGACTGCGTGATCAAGTGCAGGACGTGGCTATGGCGCTTCCAGGGAGAAGGGGGTCGGCCCGGAACGGTGGGCCAGGGTGATCATGGCGGCCCAGAACAATCTGGATGGCCTAGCAGGCTGGGTTGACCCTGGTTTGTTCAGAAATCGGTCGGATCGACCTAGGTCAGGTCAACCCGGGTTGGGTTGGACTGGACCCGGACCCTTTTCAACCCCATTACGCTTAAAGGGCCTTATCTCCTATACCAGACGTTCATTTGATGAACCGTCTGCGGTGCTGGAATCCTTAAGATGAGGCTCTCCATTGGAGATACTCCACTTGATTTTTAAAGAATGTTTAAATATGGTTGGGTTGGATCAAACATGAATCCAATCGGTCCCTTAGTAATAAAATGCAAATAACTTACAGACCAGGCGTCTGATTGACGCACCATATGTCATGTTGGAATGCTTATGACATGGCGGTCCTTTAGGTAAATTCTTTTTGGAACTTCGTGGTAGTTGAGGTATGACCGATATCCTAAGGATAAGAACCAGGTTGTTTCTTGTGGTGAGATTTAGGATGGCTACTCCCTTGACGACTCAAGGCGCTGGTATTCCTTACTACTCTGCTCCGGTAGAGACGGGATTCCCCACGTCATGGGTATGGGTTCATTTTCCTCTGAGAATGTTTTGCTATATTTGGTGTCAATACTCTTTTATTGGACTAGGGTGAAGTTCCTCCATACTTAACTCACATAGAGTCAAGTACTCCCCTACTAGGTTGGGTGTGGGTCCTTTATGTTAGGAGTAGGTACTCCCCTGTCAACCCAAGGTGCGGGTCCTCCTTACGTAGTGCTATGACAGATTCAGTACTCCCCTTCCATGTCAGGGTGTGGTCCCTCTAGCCTCAAGTCGGTACTCCCCTGATTTACTAGGGTGTGGTTCCCCCATAATAGATATTGTGACAGAGTGAGTTACTCCCCTACTTTACCAGGGCGCGGGTCCTCTAGTCACCGAGTTGTACTCCCCAACTGATTTAGGGTTCAAGTCATCTTTACACCTTGTTTCAACAGATTCAATACTCCCCTACCATGTTAGGGTACAGTTCCTCTAGCCTAGGGTCAGTACTCCCCTAACGTACTAGGGTGTGGGTCCCCCATAGTGAAAAACTACAAGAATTGTACTCCCCTACTGGGTAGGGTGCGGGCCCTCACGTATGGAGTAGTACTCCCCCATCTCCAAGTATCGATGGGGAGAAGATCCTTCATGGGAGTTGGAGATCCCTCGACTACATGACATAATTAATAGGAGCGGGCCCCTCCACATGATGTAATCGATACCATGTTAAAAGTTAGTTCTCCATCAACGGACTGAGGTTCATGTCACTTATTACTGGAGCGATTGAGATATCATTGGTTATACTAGAGTAGCGCTCCCCCAACTGAACACAGTGTCGAGGAGTGGGCCTCTTCACTTGGTTTCCCTTGGTATTTCCTTAGGTGCAAGACTGTGACCGCGAGACCTCTAGTGTCGAAAACTAGAGACAGTTCTAGAATAAAGTTCATGATGGAGCACGTCCTTTCAGACATACCATTAGGAATGGTTGGGTTGTACCAGACGAATTACATCTCTCAGACAGGTTCTATCATGGATGGCCAGCTCCTGGAGCGTGTACTCATAATCCTTGAGTTACGCTTTGAGCCTTCTTTGGAAATCCTGGTAATGGATTTGAGGTCAGAGCCTTATGTTTCTTTGTGGTTGAGACAAGTATATTTGTATGACCTAGGTATATTAATGGGCATGTACCTAAGTAGAGATGACTATGCATAATCTTTGTGGTTTAATTCGTGGTTTTGGATTTTTGGTTTTGGATTTATGGTTTACTTTGTGGTAGTCGCTTTGTGGTTTACTTATTTGTTGTTTTGTGGTGTTTTCCTTTGTGGATTTATAAGAGACCATATAGGGTCTCGGGGTCCCCTACTGAGTATTGAGTTACTCAGCCCTACACGGGCTTCACCCGCACGTGTTGTGTCTAGTGTAGACATTCGACTTTTCGATAGAGGCGCTCAGTGAGACAGACTGACGGATGTTATAACGGTGGAATTTGTGGCCTAGGACCAAGATGGGCCTATTAGGACCAAGAGGAGAGGACATAATACTTCGAATTCTAGTAGCTTCGCCACTCTAGTGACTAGGTGGGATTTTTTCGCAAATGGCCATCGGTGCTCCCTTTATATGTTGCTGTTTTTAGTTCTTTTTTGGGCATGTATACTATCCTGATTTTACCACTTAGTGCTTTACTTGCTGTTGTCATTTGGTTTCTGATTACTTAGTTTTCACCTTTCAGCTTTTTGGATTTGGTTTGTGAGTGCATTTTTTTACAGGTATCCAAGAAAATGACTCACACTTGAAGGTTGACTCCTTCAGCGCTAGTCGCCAACTCCTAGACTTTGGGAGGTGGGTTTGGGGTATATCACAGTCCAGGCCCTGGGGTATGGGTCATGACAAAGTGGTATCATAGGTGGCATTTTTTTACTCAATGAACAAGATTCTGTTGTTTTTGTTTGTGAGCAAAAATGTTAAGTGTTTCGAGTTCAGCTTTCAGGCTAGGGACTTCTATGTTGGTGCGACAGCCAACATATTCGTATGCTAGGATTCTGGACACCTATTAATCTACTGATAATATGGAAACATAGGTTGTGTGGAAATAAAGGGATTATGAAACTTTTAGGAATGATTGTGATTTCCATTTCCTTCTTGATTCATCTCTCCAGATATACTCTTAATCATTGTTTATCTTGATTCATTTCAGGATGCCTCCACGACGACAACTAGATAGAATTCCACATAAGGATCGTGATGATGTTCTTCCTCGAGTGGAGGCTTTGGTGCAGGGAACTAATACTGGGACATTACCCTCGGGTGGTACACCATTGATGCCACTACTCGTCGAGTAGCAGTTTCCACCAACATTTCATAGTGAGGATGCGCACAGGTTGAGCGCACTATAGGAGTTTTATAGGAAGATACCTCCCAGTTTCCATGGAGAGACTGATCCTCATGTAACTGAGGATTGGTTTGAGGAAGTTATGTGTGTCTTTTTACTAGTGAGGAAACCTACCAACTAGATGGAGGTCTTGGATGCAAGCCTTTTTCAGGGCTTAGAGGGAAGATGGTAGAGCCTGACAATCTAGACTCATGACGAGGCGAACCTCACTTGGACAGACTTTGAGAACCTCTTCAGATAGGATTTATTTCCAGTGACTTTTTGCTTTGTATGCATACATGAGCTGCTACACCTATGGTAGAGCAGCATGACGGTAGTAAATTACTCAATCAAATTCATATATCTTTATCTATACTCTGCAGATATGGTGTGGGACCCTTATTTTAGGGCTCCGACCTTTGAGTAGGGACTGCACCGGGAAATCCAGGCATCTGTGATACCTCTTAGAATTTCGACACATGATGGGGTACTAGAACGAGACCTAGTGGTTGAGAGCTTCCTGGCGGAGGATAAGGTGGATGTGACCTATGACAGAGTTCATGAAGTAGAGGTGTCTAATGGAGATATCAGACGAGTTGTGATGGGATTGCGGTGTTGGAGGCATACCCATTCTCGAACATAAACATGTGGGTCTGTGGCACAACAGCAACGCCAAGGATTAGATCAGCCTCATGAGAGGAAGTTTTATGCTTGTAATGGTTGGGGGCATCTCGCTAGAGATTTTCCAACCCATTGTACTACTAAGAGGGATCCAGAAGATGAACCTCCTTGTAGAGACAGTACTTGGAGCATGGAGTTTTGCAAGTCGGCAGGTGAGGTAGAGGACTTGGAAAAGCAACAGGGGTGGTCCCCGCCACACCTAGGGAGCTGGAGGACGTGGGTGAAGATAGTTTCATGCAGTAATGGATCATGACTAAGATTCTCCAAGATAGGTTTGAGGTACAATCATTGTCTTTTCTTTTACTATCATTCTAAATATACACAGGTGTAGTACATTCTTTTTTATGCAAGTCCTGTTTGAGACTTTGAGGTTTTGGTTAGATCGTGGACTCGATCCTCATTCTTAGAGACTCCTGATGGAGGAGACCCTCTGATCACACACAAACGTTGATAGTGTAACCTATCTCTTGTAGTTGAGAGTTGCGGTTGGGGTCTTTTAGTCAAGGCGTCAAGACCTTATGATGTTATTTGTGGTATGTAATACTACCGTTCATGCCCATAATGATGATATTAGGCATGAGATGTGGTATATCCGCATGGTAGAGAATGGATTTCCTTTTCGAAAAAAGGTAAGTCCAGGAATCAACGTTTGGACTCTCATAAAGAGTCTCACTTGAATCATTCTATAGTGGAAGAGTTAGAAAAAAAATATGTTTTCGTAGTGCAGATTGGTTCCTAACCATCCATACTTAGTAGAGATTCTACAAGATGGATTGGTCATGTTATTGATTCAGATTTTGGTGTGTCCATTGGAGGTTCTAGGTAGAGGGCCCAGTAAGACCCAATGTTCGATCGTGGGCAACCCTGTTTCATTCATAATTACTCCCATGCATTAGTGTCAACCTTGAACGCATAACTCACGTGGGGGCTTTAGCATAGTTTATCCATGGGAAGATGTGGATTGTGGGGTTCTTTCTATGATCTGTGTTACGTTAGCGTGGAGGTGATCCGCTGAACCCCATGACTGCAGATGAATCATAGTACATAATGCTTTTTGCTCTTTTTATAGCTAAAGAAACATGTGCCTATTGTGGCACGATGTTGACCTCGCATGAGATGGACATGAGAGTGGTTGATCTCAGTGTTTCTTCGTGGTGCGTGCTTAGAAGCAATGTAGAAACCTTTGTTGAGAAAGTTTTCTACTGTAAGTTTGGGTTTTGGATTTTTGGGGATTAAAAATATAAAGTTAATGATAATTTAATGTCCTAGAATTCCATGGAATTAAAAAAATGTATTTTTTTAGACTATGAAATTCGATGGCACATGATTCTGAGGTCTGGAGATCCTGAAATGGAATTTTGAACTTTTTTTAAGGTACATTCAGTAAAGGTGCGAATGATATTTTTTATCTTTTGAACCGTTTCTCGGATCGAAAATATGAGGACAACATTGAATTCATAATGTTAGGATTCACCTAGAAATGACTTAACTTTGGCCCACAAGGGTTGAGAGGAAAATTTATTTTTATGACTTTTCAAGAAAAATAATAAAATGATTTAAAATAATAATTTTATTTTATTTCTCTCTTTTGGGTGGCGGGCAATGACGATGTGAGATAATGATAGGGCAACGACGATGCACATCATTGAGGATCATTAATAGCTTGTTAAAATCACATCGTAATGACGCTTTAATTATGTGTAACAATGATACTGTTTCTTAATTAAAACAGTTTAACAACGCGACGTCGCATCATAAAGGGAATGTTGCGATGTGATTCTTTTAATAGTTCGATGCACTGGGGAAATATGGATAAAAAAATTGGAGGATTCTTGGGTGAACCTTTGATGGAATTCCACCCCAGTGAAGAACGACAAATGCTGGTGGTACATCTTCATCTTCGACCCCTTTTGAAGATCGGAGTCGGGAAGCGACGTCGACGCCTTAAATACCTTGAATATGAACACCATGCCATTAGATGTAATAAGAGGTAGGGGATTGTTTGTTAAATATATTACCCATTCTCTATTCTTTTTAAAAGGATGGATGCGGATCGACCCATGAACTGGTTGATCTTTAAGTCGCTCGTTTATGAAGGAGGGTGTCTTTGGGGGTTCAACATTGGGATAGATTTATTTTGGATTGCACTACACTCCTCGAAACCTCCCAGGTTTTTATCCTCTAACATGGAGGGTGCGGGCTGACAAAAAAAGGCTTGAGCCCCTCTATATGTTTGTTCCTTATGATCGGCTCTTTGAAAGTGATGGCAAGGCAGATCTGGATCCATCATAATGAAGAGGGAATCCCCTAGAGGCTGCAGGCGCAAACAGTGCAAAAAAATCCACCAAAGTGCATTCGGTGGCCTGGAGAGGCTATGACCAGCACACAGGCGGCAGCACGTGGCGGATTCATGCGTCGATGGCACACGGCGGGCGGGTCACGTGCCCGGTGGAGAAGAGATGGGTTGTCGGCTCGGCCCGCGGTCAAAGGAGGAGGTGTGTCCTGGTGGTGCACATGGGTAGCGAAAGTTGTGACCACGACGGGCCATGGTGCCGCATGGTGAACTCAACCCACCATTTGGGTTGACGTGAGGGATGCGGCTGGTGGTCCCGACAGGGTGAGCAGGTACCAGACGCAGCTATGTCGCGTCGAGGGAGAAGGGGTCGGCCCGCAGCGGCGGACCGTGGTGAGCCTGAAGGGTCGTGCCACCAGGCGGGCCAGATTGATTAGGTCAGGTTAACCTAGGTAGGGTCCGACCCAAGTTGGTTTGACCCAGACCGGGTCGGGTCAATCCGACCGGGTGAGACCGGACCTGGACCCTTTTCCACCCCGTTATGCTTAAAGTGCCTTATCTCCTAAACCAGATGTCCTTTTGATGAACCGTCTACGGCGTTGGAATCCTTGGGATGAGGCTGTACTTTTTATATACTTCACTTGATTTTTTGAGAAAGTTGAAATAATTCCGGGTTGGATCGAACAAGAATCTAATTGGTCCCTCTGTACTAAAATGTCTATAACTTACATAACGAGCATCTTATTGATGCGTCGTCTGTCGTGTTGAAACCCTTATGACATGGAAGTCCTTAGGTTCACTTATTTGTGGATATTAGGGGTATTTGAGATATTACCAATAGCCCAATGAGCAAAATCAGGGTGTTTCTTGTGGTGATAGTTAGGTCAGTTACTCCCTTGAGGACTCAAGGCACTGGTATTCCTCACTCCTATGCTCTGGTAGAGATGGAACTCCCCACATCCTTGGTACATGTTCATTTTCTTCTAAGAAGGTCCTTCAATAGTTGGAGTCGGTACTCCCCTATTGGACTAGGGTGCAGGTCCTCCATACTTAACTCACATAGATTTAGGTACTCCCCTACCGGGTAGGGTGAGGGTCCTCTATTTTAGGAGTAGGTACTCCCCTGTCGACCCAGGGTGTGGGTCCTCCTTACACAGTGATACGGTGGAGTCGATAATCCCCTTCTGTGCCAAGGTGTGGGCCCTCTATCCTGGGGTTAGTACTCCACTGATATACTAGGGTGTGGGCCCCCCACAACAGATATTGGGGCAGAGTCAGTTACTCCCCTACTTTACCAGGGCGTAGGTCCTCTAGTCACCGAGTTGCACTCCCCTACCAATTCAGGGTGTAGATCCTCTTTACACCTTGTTCTAATAGATTTGGTACTCCCCTATCGTGATAGGGTGTGGTTCCTCTAGCCTTGGGTCGATACTCCCCTGACATAATAGGGTGAGGGTCCCCCACAGTGAACAAACTATCAGAGTTTTACTCTCCTATTGGGTAGGGTGTGGGTCCTCACGTATGGAGTAGTACTCCCCCATCTTCGATTAGTGATGAGGAGCAGGTCCTTTATGGGAATTGGATCTCCCTCAACTATAGGACATTGTTACGAGGAGCGGGGCCCTCTATATGATGTAATCGATACCAAGGTAGAAGTTAGTGCTCCCTCGATGGACTAAGGTGTGGGACACTTCTTACAGGAGTGACTAAGATATTGTGGGTTAGACTAGAGCAGTGCTCCCCCAACTGAACGAAATATTGAGGAGTGGGATTTTCCATTGGTTTCCCTTGGTCATGCAATGGGTGCAAGACTGTGATAGTGAGACCTCTAGTGCTGGTAAATAGAGGTAGTTTTAGAAGAAAGTTCCCGATGGAGAACATCCTTTCAAACATACCATTAAGAATGGTTGTGTTGTACCTAATGGAGTACATCTCTCAGACAGGTTCCATCAGGGATGGAAAGCTCATGGAGTGTGTACTCTTGATCCTTGAGTTACTCTTTGAGCATTCTTTAGAAATCCTAATAATGTCTTTGAGGTCAGAGCCTTATGTTTCTTTATGGCTGAGATGAGTATATCTGGATGACCTAGATATATGTATAGACTTGTGCCTGAGTAGAGCTGACTATGCGTAATATTTTTGGTTTAATTCGTGGTTTTGGCTTTTTGGTTTACTTTGTGGGTTTGGATTTTTGGTTTACTTTGTGTTTATGGCTTTGTCTTTTACTTTTTTTTTGTTTTTTGGTTTTTTCCTTTGTGGATTTATGAGAGACCATAGAGGGTCTTAGGGTCCCCTAATGAGTACTGAGTTAGTCACCCCAGCACAGGTGTCGCCCACACGTGTTTTTTCTAGTGCAGACATTCAACGTTTCTATTGAGGTGCTTAGGGAGAGGGGTTCGATGAACATTATGATGACGGACTTGGTGGCCTAGGACCAATAGGGGTGTAATAGGACCAGACAGACATTAAATACTACTCTGGCTTCTAGTAGCTTCACTACTCTAGCGATCAAGTAGGATTTTTTCCACAGATGGCCATCGGTGCTGCCTTTGTACCTTGCTATTTCCAGTTCTTTTATTGGGCTTTTATACTGGCCCAGTTTTACCACTTAGTTCTTTACTTGCTATTGTGCTCTGGTTTCTAATTACTTAGTGTTCACCTTTCAGCTTTTTGGATTTGGTTTGTGAGTCCACATGAGTATAGGTATCCAGGAAAATGCCTCCCACTTACAGGTTGATGCCTTCAGTGCTAGTCGCCAACCCCTAGCCTTCGTGAGGCAGGATTGGGGTATGTCACTATATGGGCCCCGGGTGACGGGCTGTGAGGGTGTTAAAGTTATTTAAGTGTTAAAAATAATATTCACTATAAAATATGAATATACTTGAACAAAAATTCATGAAATTCCACTAATAAGTAAGATAGAGACCATAATTAATAATTCAATGACATGCTAGGTGTGAGGATACAAATTTTCACTTGAAATATTACTTGTTTATAATTACACCAAAAATGATATCAATTATCATTTAACATATAAAATCAAACCATGAAATGATAGATATGTTTTTAACCATTGTTTGTGGTTTGGAATGAACAATTAACCCTTCATAGTAAAATATATACATATGTATAAAATATTATTCCACGTTAACTTGAAAATATATAACTGATTAATACATGTTCATAATAGAATGATTCTTAAATATGGTTATTATACTAGTCGAATAATCACACGTAATTTCACTTACTAGATTCATAATGAGGGAATGAATAATGCAGGATATCATAAATATTCTGTCAAGGCCTCATGATAAGACCATACATAACCATATTTGTCAAGGTCTCATGTCATGACCATACATAACCATTCTATCAGGGCCTCGTGCCATGATCTAGTTTTTCTCATGAGACCTACCAATGCATCAAGAGGCTATAGAGGGCCTCACCCATCACAAAATAAGTCCTATGAATTCCTCATATGTCTAATAAAAATACAAATTTAAATCAAAGTGTCACATACCACTTTGATTTAATTGAATTTTTATCATAGGTGAAATAAATTAATTAAACAAACCAATGTGTCCCATACCAATTTAATTTAATTTAATATTATTCATAGATGAAATAAATTCATTAAATGATCCAAATTGTCCCATACCACCTTAAAAATATTATTTCTTAATCCATATATTATCATAAAAAATTCATCTCATACTTAAATAAATTGTCTTTATTTCTAATGCATCAATAAAATGAATAATGAAATAAATGAACAATTAATAAAAAAAGAATATATAGTCTTGTCTTCTCAAAATAATCTTTTACAGTAAATAAATGTGATCAACACATAAACTTATAAATAAAAAATTTTAGTTTTTGAATAAATCCACATGGTTGAAAATCTCAGAAAATTTATTTGAAATCATGAGTTTTTTTATGAATGAGATATGTGTTATTGTTATGCTCAATGCATGATCATAAATGTATATAGATGCGACATACTTTGGATTAAAATAACATGATGAAATGTTATGCACACTTTTAAAAATATGATGCCTATTATTATATCAAGTCAATAAACATAATAGCCTTTACATATATATCATGAGTTTGTTTTTTTTAAATAAAAGAATTTAATGTTTCCTATAAATATATATATATATATACATATACGTATATATATATATACATGTGTGTGTGTGTGTTGTATTTATAAAACTCATCAGTACGGAATAAATTTATGTTTTAGCAAAAACAGTGATAAATGAGAATATCATTTTTCAAAGTTTATATGCAATCAAATTTAAAACATAAACTTTGTTATATATATATTTATATAACATAAATATAATACTTGTATAATTTCTTGAAATATACGATGATGCTTAAATACATAACAATATTGAATTTAAAAATTAAATTAATTATAAACATATTCAATAATTAAAATTCATAAAAATAACTTGAATTCCCCATAAAAGTCATTTATATATTTATATATATATATATCCTTATGGATTGAAAATTATTTTATCCCACATTTATACATGTTTCTCTTGCACATTTAAAACGTGTAACAATTTTTTTACTATGTCGATATATATGTAGGTATATTTATATCTAATGTATACATATACTTAAATAAAATAAGCATATGATCAAAAATTAACAAATACACATGGGTTTTGTAATACCCATATTAGCATTAATAAATTATTTCTTATACAACACTTTGATAAATATTACTATAATATAAATTTGACAACATAAAGTTTAAATTGAATATATGAATTTTTTTTAAATAACTAAAAAATAATATTTATAGAAAATAAAATAAATGATCTTTTGTAACATATGAACAAACCCTTTCTGATTAACATAAATTACAAAATATAATCAAGAATAAAGCTGTTAATTTTTCAGGAAATAAATTTATTAACAAGTTACAGAATTAAGGTTCAAATCTGAAATGAATTTTATAACCCCCATTACTAACATAAAATAAGATATCCATCATAACAATTATGAGAAACTTTTATAGAAAAGAACAACCAAAATTTTTAAATAAAACATTTTTGATGAAATAAACCAAATAAATAAACTCATAAATATAGTTTCTCTTCCAAAATATAATTTCAAGGACAGAATTTGAAAACAAAACCCTTACAGAAATTTAAATAGACTGAAGAACCTAAAATTCCATAAACATAAATGATCTCTTACTAAAATTTATCAATGTTTTAAAACTGAAAAAACATGTTTATTTTAAATTGAAGAATCAAATAAAAACATAAAATATGCAAGTTTTCCATTACACAAAACCAGAAATTAGAGATTATAACTTCAAATAAATAAACTAACCCCCTTAAGCAATTATAATTTGGAAATAAAAATAAATTGACAAAATAATTATAAGAAATACCTTGAAATTTAAATTTAAAATTAAACTTTAATTAAGAGAAATTTTGAAAATAAAATTAAACTATCCCTTACACCTAATTTTATCAATTGGAAGAATAATTTCAACAAAAATAAATTGGAATTTTCAAAATAGATTAATTAGTAGTATAAAAATAAAATCCCTTACTAGAAACACATATTGGAGACCTTCTTGTGCTACAATAGTTTTGTGTATTGTCACATTCATCAGACCGAAAATGGTTTTTAAGATTTCAATTTCAATGGATTTTATAACCATGAAAACTACTATTTAAATAGTGTTGAAAACAAGATTTCCAAGCAAGCTATAAATTGAAATAGATAGAAATATTAATTTATAAATTGTATTCATAATTTTCCACATAGGCTGGAAACATCTAAGACTAGTATGAAAATGATGATAGGAATAATATAGAATAACCAATCTATTAGGAAGATAAAAATGATAGCTAGTTGATAAAATTGAATATCTATAAGTCAAAAAATAGAAAAATATGACTCTATTAAGAAAATCGATATCCATATTCGGTTGTTTGTCACCAAAAAAGGACGACGCAATGATAACAAGGTAAACGGATTGATGAAAAAAACGACCCTACCACTTTCTTAAATCTAAGAGATTTTGACCTTAAAAAAAAGAATACCTACCTCACCCTAGGTTGGAGATGAAGAACAGGATTTCTCCTCATAGCGGTCTAATCCTAACAGCGCATGACCCGCATCGACGTCGCTTGAAACCTCAAATGCCCTCAGTCATCACTCATGCAGAGTCCTCGAAGCAGCTTTTCACCCTCGACTCGGATCGCAACTTGGCCTTGCTCAACACCTTGGCTCTGCTAAACTCAGCCTTGTCAAAGCCTTTAGTTCGACTAAACCCTCACTGCGACTCCCCCGGCACACTCGATGCCCTGGCTGGCGCACCCCCATTACTCAGAATTTCCCTGGTTACGCCTATGAACCCTAAAAGCAACCTGATTCCCCCTAAGCATAGACCCCCCTTCTCAATTTTTATATTTTTTTTATTTTTATATCATCATTATGGTTTATTTAATTCCTTTAATATACTTAATTTATTTAAAGATAATATATGTACTAACATATTTTATAATTTCAATATTAAAACCAAAATATAAATATTATAATTTTAACTTAAACATTTAACAAAATACTTTTATAATGTAAACATATTTTATAATTTGAAACTAATAATAGTAGTACATTTATTTAAACTAATTTTTTCCTAATTCAAATTTTAAAAATGTAATAGTTTTATAAAAATAATTCAATCATAATTCAAAATTCAAAAATAATAATTGTTATATCTTACACACACACACACACACACACACATATATATATATATATGTATGTGTGTATATATATATTATTTTTAAGAAAATCAAAATCTAAAAATCAAAATTAGTTTCATTCATCAAAATATGTACATTGCTATTTATAAATTTACCCATTTTATTAAATAAATTTTGTTATTAAAATAAAAATAACAATCTTTTAAAGAAAATAATACAATGATATTTAAAATAAATTTAAAAATATAAATAATATGTACAGTTAATTATAGGCACTATAACTAACTCATAACCAAATTAATTAAAACACTTAATTTCATTTACTATTTTTAAATAAAATTATCTTAAAATGATTAAATTATAAATAAATCCATTTAAAAAATATTTTTAAAATAAAACTAAGTTTTTAATTTCTGGGTTATTCAGTTATTCCCCCCTTAACAGAATTACATCATAACAATTCGATTCATCAGACAAAATTTTTTTTTGGACTTCCATCTTTAGAATTAAGAAAACTAGGACCACTAAACTTCTAGATGCGACAACATATAATCTCCAAAGTTGTCTAGAATTTTTCTCTAATACCAAGTATAAGGACCCAACCCTAAACATTATATAGTAGAGGAACTTTTACCAGTCTAGGTTCTGGAGAGTTAGATACAAGCATATAGTTTATCAGAGTTGCAATAAAAATTAAACAAACAAAAGCCAAACTTCACATCTGCATGCATAAAAACGACAATGTATAACTTTCTGACTTCAAAGTGACATGTGAAAAATAATTTTAAAACAATGGGTGAGTATTAAATTTCCCAGTAATGGGTTTCAAGAAAAACCATTAAGAAATAATTTTCTTTTATTTTTTTTTAAAATACGTGAATTAAATCTTGAAAATAACATTTCTCATAACATGTCATCGCCATTTTCTTGAGAGATTCTGAAAAAAACTTTTAGGACAAACTCATTTTCAAAAGTGCTAAAATTATTTAAGAGTTAAAAATAAAATTCACTATAAAATATGCACGTACTTGAACAAAAATGTAATAAATGCCACTTATTAGTTAGATAGAGACCATACTTAATCATTCAATGACACACCAGATGTGTGGATAAAAATTTTCACTTGAAATATTACTTGTTTAGAATTACCCCAAAAATGATATCAATTCTCATTGAACACATAAATTCAAACCATTAAATGATAGATAAGTTCTTAACCTTGGTTTATGGTCTGGAATGAACAATTAACCCTTCTTAGTAAAAGATATACCTAATTATAAAACATTATTCCATGTGAACTTGAAAATATATATCTGATTAATACATGTTCAAAAGAGAATGATTCTTAACAATGGTTATTATACTAGTTGAATAATCCCAAGGACTTTCACTTACTAGATTCATAATGAGAGAATGTATAATGTAGGAAATCATAAATATTGTGTCAAGACCCCATTCCAAGACCATACATAACCATATTTGTTAAGGCCTCATGTCGTGACCATACATAACAATTCTTTCAAGGCCTCATGTCATGACCTAGTTTTTCTCATGAGACCTACCGATGCATCGAGTTGTTATAGCAGGTCTCACCCATCACATAATAAGTTCTATGCATTCCTCATATGTCTAATAAAAATATATCATTAAATAAATGTGTACCATACCACTTTGATTTAATTGAATCTTTATCATAGGTGAAATAAATTCATTAAACAAACCAAAGTGTCTCGTACCACTTTGATTTATTTAAATATTATTCAAAGATGAAATAAATTCATCAAATATCCAACGTGTCACATACCACCTTGAAAAGTTTATTTCTTAATCCATATATTATCATAAAAATATTCATCTCATACTTAAATTGATTGTCTTTATTTGTAAGGCATGAATAAAATGAATAATGAAATAAATGCACATTTAATCCAAAATTCACATATAGTCTTGTCTTCTCAAAATAATATTTTACAAAAAATAGATATGTTCCGTACATAAAATTATAAATAAAACATTTCAGTTTTTGAATAAATTCACATCCTTAATAATCTTAGAAAAATTATTTGTAACCATGAGTTTATTATGAACGAGATATGTGTCGTTATTATGATCGATGCATGACCATGAGTGTATGCAGATGTGACATCCTTTAGTTTAAAATAACACAATGACATGTTATGCGCATTTTTAAAAATATGACGTCAAGTATTATATCATATCAATAACATAATATCCTTTGTGTATATATATACCATGAGTTTATTTTTTAAAAATAAAAGAACTTAATGTTTCCCATATATATATATATATACACATATATGATTATATATATATATTTTGTATTCATAAAACTCATCAGTACAGAATAAATTTATGTTTTAGAAAAAACAATGATAAATGAGAATATCCTTTGGAAAAGTTAATATGAAATCAAATTTAAAACATAAACTTTTATATATATATATAACATAAATATAATACTTGCATAATTTCTTGAAATTCATGATTATGGTTAAATACATAAAAATATTGAATTTGAAAATTAAATTACTTATAAACATATTCAGGAATTAAAATTTATAAAAAGAACTTGAATTTCCTATAATAGTCATATATATATATATATATACATATCCTTATGGATTGAAAATTATTTTATACCACATTTATACATGTTTCGCTTGCGTATTCAAAACATGTAACAATTTTTTACTATGTAGATATATATGTATGTATATTTATATTTAAAATATATACCTATATAAATATATATGCTTAAATAAAATAATCACTAGATCAAAAACTAGCATATACATATGGGATTTGTAATACCCAAATTAGCATTAATAAATTCTTCCTTATACAACACTTTAATAAATATTACTATAATATAGATTTGACAACATAAAGTTTAAACTGAAAACATGATTATTTTTTAACTAACTAACAAACTAATGTTTATAGTAAATGAAATCCATTATCCTTTGCAAAATATTAACAAAACCTTTTTGATTAACATAAATTACATAATAGAATCAGGAATAAAGCTGTTAATTTTTTTGGAAATAAATTTATTAACAAGTTACAAAATTAAGGTTCAAATCTGAAATAAATTTTATAACCCTCTTTTTTAACATAAAAGAAGATCTCCCTCAATACCATTCTGAAAAACTATGACAGAAAAGAACAACGTAAATTTTTAAATAAAACATTTTTGATGAAATCAACCAAATAAATGAAATCAAAAATATAGTTCCCATTAAAAAATATAAGTTTAAAGACACAATTTGAAAACAAAAACCTTATGGAAAATTAAATAGACTAAAGAACTTAAAATTCAAAAAACATAAATGATCCCTTACTAAAATTTATCAAAGTTTTAAAACTACAAAAACATGTTGATTTTAAATTGAAGAATCCAATAAAAAACTTTGAAGGCATAAGTTTTCCCTTACACAAAACCATAAATTAGAGATTATAACTTCTACGAAATAATCGATAAAATAATTATAATAAATCCCTTACAATTAAACATTAAAAATGATAAATTTTGAAAATAAAATTAAACTATCCCTTACACCTAATTTTCTTAATTGGAAGAATAATTTCAACACAAAAAAATGGAATTTTCAAAATAGAATAATTAGTAGTATAGAAAAATCCCTTACTAGAAACATAGATTAGAGACCTTCTTGTATTTTAGTAGTTTTGTGTATTGTCAAATTCATTAGACTGAGAATGGTTGTGAAGATTACACTTTATATGGATTTTATAACAATAAAAACTACTTTTTAAATAGTGTTGAAAACAAGATTTCCCAGCAAGCTAGAAATTAAAACGAACAATAATAGTAATTTATAATTTGTATTCATAATTTTCCACACAGGCTGGAAACATCCAAGATCAGTATGAAAATGATGATAAGAATAATATAGAATGACCAATATTTTAATAAAATTAAAATGACAGCTAGTTGATAATATTAGATATTGATAAGTCAACAAATAGAAAAATATGACTCCGTCAAGCAAATCAATATCCAAATTCGACTGTCTACTACAAAAAAATATGATGCAATGACAAATAGTTAATCATATTGATGAAGAAAATGACACTACCACTTGCTTAAACCGAAGATATTTAGACCCTAAAAAAAGAATACCTTCCTTGTGCTAGGTTGGAGAAGAAGAACCAGATCACTCCTCACTGCAGTCGAATCCTAACAACGCACGACCTGCATCGATGCTGCTTGAAACCCTAAATTCTCTTAGCCATCACTCATGCAGACCCCTTAAAGAAGTTGCTCGCCCTTGACTTGGACCGCAGCTCAGCCCTGCTCGACACCTTGGCTCCGTTGAACTTAGCCTCGTCGAAGCTTTCAGTTTGACTAAACCCTCACCGCGACAACCCTGGCGTGCTCGATACCCTGGCCGATGGACCCCCCCCCCCACTCAGGATTTCCCCGATTACGCATGTAAACACTAAAAGAATCTAGATTCCCCCTAAGCACGGACCCCCTTCTCTATTTTCATATCTTTTTTTAATTTTTATATCATCATTATGGTTTATTTAATTCCTTTAATATACTTAATTTATTTAAAGATAATATATGCACTAACATATTTTATAATTTCAATATTAAAACCAAAATATAAATATTATAAGTTCATCTTAAACATTTGACAAAATACTTTTATAATCTAAACATATTTTATAATTTTAAACTAATAATTATAGTTCATTTATTTAAACTAACTTTTTCATAATTCAAATTTTATAAATGTAATTGTTTTTTAAAAATAATTTAATCATATTTCATAATTCAAAATTAATAATTGTTATTTATTACACACACACGTATATATATATATATATATATATATATATATATATATATTTATTTATTTATTTTTGAAAAATTCAAAATTTATAAAACCAAATGTGTTTCATTCATCAAAATATGTACATATCTATTTATAAATTTACCCATTCTATTAAACAAATTTCATTATTAAAATAAAAATAATAATCTTTTATAGAAAATAATACGACGATATTTAAAATAAATTTAAAACTATAAATTATAAGTATGGTTAATTATAGGTATTATAACTAACACATAACCTAATTAATTAAAACATTTAATTTCACTTACTATTTTTAAATCAAAACATCATAAAAATGATTAAATTATAACTAAATTCATTTAATAAAATATTATTATAATAAAACTAAGTTTAGAATTTCTAGGCTGTTATATTATTCCCCCTCAAATGAATTGTGTCCTCAAAATTTGTTTCATCGAACTGAAAACAATTCTGATTTTTCCATCTTCAGAATTAAGGAAACTAGGACCGCTAAACTTCTAAACGTGCCAACATCTAGTATCCAAAGTTATCTAGATCATTCCGATGATACCAACTATAAGGAACCATCCTTAAACATTACATAGCAGAGGACCTTTTACCGGCCTAGGTTCTGGAGAGTTAGATACAAGATTACAATTTATCAGAGTTGCAATAAAAATTAAACAAACAAAAGTCAAACATCACTTCCGCACACATAAAAATGATAGCATCCAACTTTTGGACTTCAAAGTAACCTGTGAAAAATAATTTTAAAACAAGGGGTGTGAATTAAATTTCCCATTAAAGGGTTTCAAAACAAAACCATTAAGAAATAATTTTTATTTTAAAACATTTCTTTAAAATACACGCTTTAAATCTTGAAATTAACATTTCCCATAACATGTCATCACCATTTTCTTGAGATATTCTGAAACAAATTTTAGGACAAACTCATTCTCAAAAGTGCTGATCTTATTTAAGAGTTACAAATGAAATGCACAATAAAATATGCATGTGCTTGAACAAAAATGCATTAAATTCAACTTATAAGCTAGATGGAGACCATACTTAATCATTCAATGACATTCCAGGTGTGCAGATACAAATTTGAACTTGAAATATTACTTTTATATAATTACAAAAAAAATGATATCAATTATCATTTAACACTTAAATGAAAACCATGAAATGATAGATAAATTCTTAACGTTTGTTTATGTTCTGGAATGAACAATTAACCCTTCATAGTAAAAGGTATACATAAGTATAAATAATTATTCCATGTGAACATGAAAATGTATAATTGATTAATACATGTTCATAAGAGAATGATTCTTAATCGTGGTTATTATAGTAGTCGAATAATCACATGTAATTTCACTTACAAGATTCATAATGAGGGAATGTATAATGTAGGACATCATAAAAATTCTGTCAAGACCTCGTTCCAAGACCATACATAACCATATTTGTCAAGGCCTCATGCCATGACCATACATAATCATTCTGTCAAGGGCGCATGCTATGAACTATTTTGTCTAATGAAACCTACCGATGGATCAAGAGGCTATAACGGACCTCACATATCATATAATAATTCATTTGCATTCCTCATATGTCTAATAAAAATGTATCTTTAAATCAAAGTTTCTCATACCACTTTGATTTATTTGAATCTTTATCAGAGGTGAAATAAATTCATTAAACTAACCAAAGCGTCACATACCACTTTGATTTATTTAAATCTTACTCATAGATGAAATAAATTCATTAAATGATCCAAAGTGTCTCATACCACCTTGAAAAGTTTATTTATTAATCAATATATTATTATAAAAAGATTCATCTCATACTAAAATTGATTGTCTTTATTTAAAAGGCATGAATAAAATGAATAATGAAATAAATGCACATTTAATCAAAAATGAATATATAGTATTGTATTCTCAAAATAATCTTATACAATAAATAAATATGTTCCTCACATAAAATTATAAATAGAACATTTCAATTTTTGAAGAAATCCACGGGCTTGATAATCTCAGAAAATTTATTTGAAACCATGAGTTTATTATGAATGAAAGATGTATCGTTGTTACGCTCGACGCAAGACCATGATTGTATGCAGATGCGACCTCCTTTAGTTTAAAATAACACGACGACATGTTATACGCATTTTTAAAAATATGTCGCCAGGTATAATATCATGTCAATAAACATAATATCCTTTGTATATATATATATATATACATATATAAATATATAAACCATGAGTTTATTTTTTTAAAAAATAAAATAACTTAATGTTTCCCATAAATATATATACATATACATATATGTTTATATATATATATATATATATATATATGTGTTGTATTCATAAAACTTATCAGTATGGAATAAATTTATGTTTTAGCAAAAATAGTGATAAATGAGAGTATCCTTTGGGAAAGTTAATATGAAATCAAATTTAAAACATAAACTTTATTATATATATAACATAAATATAATACTTTCATAATTTCATGAAATAAACGATGATTCTTAAATACGTAACAATATTGAATTTAAAAATTAAATTAATTATAAACATATTCAAGAATTAAATTTTTTTAAAAAGAACTTTAATTTCCCATAATAGTCATATATAGATATATATATATCCTTAATGATTGAAAATTATTTTATCCGACATTTATACATGTTTCGCTCATTCAAAACATGTAACAATAGTTTAATAAGTCGATATATATGTATGTATATTTTTATTTAACATACACACACACATATATATATACATGCTTAAATAAAACAAGCATATGATCAAAAATTAACATATACACATAGGATTTGTAATACCCATATTAGAATTAATAAATTCTTCCTTATACAATACTTTAATAATAATTACAATAATATAAATTTGACAAAAATAATGTTTAAACTAAAAACATGATTGTTTTTGAAATAACTAACAAACTAATATTTATAGTAAATAAAATCAATTATCCTTTACAAAATATGAACAAACCCTTTTTGATTAACATAAATTACACAATAGAATCAAGAATGAAACTGTAAATTTTTTAGGTAATAAATTTATTAACAAGTTACAGAATTAATTTTCAAATATGAAATAAAATTTATAACCCCCTTTATGAACATAAAATAAGATCCATCTCAAAATTTTTTTGAAAAACTTTGACAGAAAGAACTACCTAAATTTTTAAATAAAACTATCATTCGACCCCGAACCGGGCACCCAAACTGATCTATGACATGACCCAAAGGGCTTTCCCGATCCCCACCGGTTGGAAACTAATGTTGGGTATCATTATAGTAGACATGGGAATGATTTCACACAAATATAAACAATAAAATAAACATTAGAAAGAAATAAACAACCCTATACACATTTATAAAAACTAAACTGATCATCATGAATACAACAAAACTTGATGTACAACTGAACGATACAACTAAACCGACCAGACCTGATGTCCAAATAACTCCATGTGACCCCATTGGTCACTCTCCAACACAATGATCACATTTCACTCAAGGTGATCGAACTCAAGTTGAAGCCTGCATAAGGGCTAAAAACAGAAAGAACTATAGACGTGAATATTAAAACTCAATAGGCTAGTCTGATAATCCATTCCCAATGTAAATTCTTTTAAATAAAAGATACACCAATTTCAAGTTTTAACTAAAATATATGAAATTAAGGTTTTATACATGATTACTCAAAACAAAGTACACCCATTGCCCTTATTCATTTCCAAAACTAGATTCATTCAACTAATGTGTCAATAACATTTTCAAGGGGAAACTGATGTTTACATTTTCAGATTTGTACAAGAGGACAAAACAATTTAATTATAAAACCATTTTCACAATCCTTATCAAAACCATCCCACCACTTTCCAAGAAAAAAATACACAAGAAAGCATGATACTAATCACACAACAAGAGAAATGTAAATGTATATACAAGTATCGTATTCATCATTG
Organism: Viscum album; assembly: GCA_963277665.1. NCBI lineage: Eukaryota > Viridiplantae > Streptophyta > Magnoliopsida > Santalales > Viscaceae > Viscum > Viscum album. The sequence goes on from CAUJRU010001013.1 coordinate 126,201, forward strand.
CAAGAAACTGATATTCAATTAGACATTGGTGAACCTAGGAGATCAAGAATAATCCAGAAGACACCAATACACGATACATCATCCCCATTGACATGTCACACATGATGAAATCAAAACATTCAATACGTCCGGTCATCCTTTTTCAGGCAGGCCGAGGGAAAATTCCATAACAATAAACCCAATATATCCTCCTACTATGGACCACTGATCAATGCCATAACCTATCAATGCAGCAATAATTCTTAGAATATTCTCTCAATATTCTAGGTTCCAAATTCTCAAGTATCTAATGGGGTGAGCCAATTGATTCCATCTGATCATCCAATCGCAACATATATTTAATAATAATTCACAATACACATCACCTCGAGTCACTCCAAGGACTGATCTCATGTCATTAATCAGAAATAACATAGAGAGTCCAAACCAAGGAACTCTCATGAAGGATCACAAGGATTACTCATTAAGTACATCCCATCCATTATATACAAGCAATCATGGCATGAGAAACATCCACATGAGGTTTTCATAATATACAATTTCACCTTTTTTCACAAAATTGTCAAACGGGCCTTTAAGCGTTTCTCAAAACTAACATTTTCCCAAGGTAAAAATTTTAATTTTAATAAATCGGTGTGTACACACTATTTACAGAATAAAACCACTTTCATAAATCCATTAAAACATTCAAGCTACACACCCATTTTTATAAGGATATCAAACGAGTCATTTTCTAGCAACTTGGGCCAAAACATGTTATAAACCAAAAAACCATTTGTTTGTACAACCAAAGCCACATTGGACATCCATATAAGGGGAAGAAAAATACCATTTTTCATGCTTCTCGTGTATTTATAAATCCAAACAAATCATTTTAAACCACACTTAACACATAAAATCCAACTGAGCAATTTACCGAACACATGACATGAAATCTATAACAACACAATTCATTTTAACCACTTGAAAATGTATAAAAACACCAATTTCAAGCCATAAATTTATTCAATATACTTAACTATGTTTAAAATACCCTAAACCAGGTTCTAAACATCACAAACCAAGTGTGAAAGATAATGGAACATTTAAACAAACACTTAGTGTGCACTTTTATAACAAAGCAACACTACTTTTCAAAAAAACAAGGCATAAACACCACTTTTCACAACAAATAAAGTTATTGAAGTCTTATAAAACAATACTCATAATTTTTAGAGGTTTAAAATACCCTAAAAAATATGAATCTTAAATAAAAAGGATATGTGAAATGGGAAATCTACCTCAAATCCTTGACGGAATGGAAACACACATCCGATATCACAATCCGATGGTTTATAAACCCTAAAACTATGAAGAACAGCCCCAAACAAACAAAAACCCCATAAACAGTCAGGAGATAACATAACCCTAGGTTAAGAATGACCATGGGAGATGAGAAAACCAAGAAATAATGGAAGGAGTAGAAAGAGGGAGGAGAAAGGGGAATAAATCTAACATTAGAAACTAGAAAATTATTAGTCTTCCCTTATATCTACACCCTTAGTGGAAAGGGAATGGTTTGGAACTCCTTATAGAGGCTCCTTATGACTGGACAAGCAAGGGGATAATATATGGAGGAAAAGAGTAAAAAAGAATAATTTATGAAAGAAACAAATTACCTCTTCAAATCTGGAAGATTTGAGAAACCTTGAGGACATTCACCCTAATCCCCGATGAATATGAGCTCCAAATAGGGTAAATGGAATATGGGGGTGCTCTTAGGGTTCTTGGGCTCGAGTGAGAGGTGAAATCACAAAAAAAATATTAAAAAAATAGATTATAAAGGAAACAACTTATTTTTTTAAAACTAGAAATGAGCTCACGAGCTGGCACAATACCTAAATAAATAACTCAAATCCACCATGATTATGAATTTCTAAGAGGGTAAAAAAGGATATGGTGGTTTGAATTGGTTAGAGAAGGCCAATTAAGAAGTTTAACGAGTGAAAAATGTTGAAAAAGGAGTTATAACAGAATTTTTTTGTTTTTAAATATGAAAATGGGCTCATGATTGGCCCAAATCTTAAAGTAATCACTATTTTCTCCAAAAACTCCCAAAAAAGCTATCAGGCACCCATGGTAGGATGATTAGACATAGATGCAAGTTCAAAACTCCACATTCATCTCACCCAAAACCTAAGAAAAACATCTATATTTCCAACGAACTAGATCAAAACCAAGACATGAAAAACCAAGTGTGACAAAAACATTTTTGATAAAATCAGCAAAATAAATCAACTCATAAATATATTTCCCCTTACAAAATATAAGTTTAAAGAGAAAATTTGAAAACATAAACCTTATAGAAAATTAAATAGTCTCAAGAACTTAAAACTCCATAAATATAAATGATCCCTCACTAAAATTTATCATTGTTTTAAAACTACATAAACATATTGATTTTAAATTGAAGAATCCAATAAACTAAAACATGGAAGATATATGTTTTCCCTTACCAAAAACCAAAAATCAAAGATTATAATTAAAAGAAATAAACTAACTCACTTACACAATTATAATTTAGAAAGAAAAATAAATTGACAAAATAATTATAAGAAATACCTTACAATTAAACATTAAAACTAAATGTTAAAGAAGATAAATTTTGAAAATAAAATTAAACTATCCCTTACTACTAATTTTCTCAATTGGCAGAATAATTTCAACAAAAATAAATTGGAATTGTCAAAATAGAATAATTAGTAGTATAAAAATAAAATCCCTTACTAGAAACACAGATTGGAGAATATCTTATACTGCAGTAGTTTTGTATATTGTCACATCATCAGCCGGATAATGGTTTTGAAGATTACACTTTCTATGGATTTTATAACCATAAAAACTAAAGTTTAAATAGTTTTGAAAAAAGCTTGCCAAGAAAGATGGAAATTGAAACAAACATGAAGAGTAATTTATAATTTGTATTCATAATTTTCCACACTAGCTGGAAACATCCGAGAGTAGTATGAAAATGATTACAGGAATAATATAGAATGACCAATCTATTAAGCAGATAAAAATTATAGCTAGTTGATAATATCGGATATTGATAGGTCAACAAATAGACAAATATGACTCTGTTAAGAAAATTGATATCCAGATTCGACATCCCGCCATAAAAAAAGACGATGCAACAACAACCAGGTAAACAGATCAATGAAGAAAACGAACCTACCACTTGCTTAAACCAAAGAGATTCGGACCCTAAAAAGGAATACCTACCTCGCATTAGGTTAGAGATAAAGAAAACGATCACTCCTCATCGCAGTCGAATCCTAAGAGCGTGTGACCAACATCGACACCACTTGAAACCTCAAATGCACTTGGCAATCACTCGCGCAGACTCCTCGAAGAAACTGCTTGCCCTTGACTCGGACCGCATCTCGACCCTACTCGACACCTTGGCTCCGCTGAACTCGGCCTCGTCGAAGCCTTCATTTTGACTGAACCCTCCCCATGACTCCCCTGTCGCGCTCGATACCCTGTCCGACGCACCCCCCTACTCGGGATTTCCCCCGTTACGCCTGTGAACCCTAAAAGCACCCCGATCCCCCCAAAGCGCGGACCCCCTTCCCGATTTTCATATCTTTTTTTTTAATTTTTATATCATCATTATGGTTTATTTAATTCCCTTAATATACTTAATTTTTTTAAAGACAATATATGTACTAACATATTTTATAATTTCAATATTAAAACCAAAATATAAATATTATAAGTTTAACTTAAACTTGTTACAAAATACTTTTATAATATAAACATATTTTATAATTTGAAACTAATAATTATAGTACATTTATTTAAACTAATTTTTTCATAATTTGAATTTTATAAAAGGAATAGATTTTTTAAAATAATTTAATCATAATTCGTAATTCATAATTAATAATTGTTATTTCTTAGACACACACACACAAAGAGATATATTCTATTTTTGAGAAAATCAAAATTTATAAAACCAAATTAGTTTCATTCATCAGAATATGTACATCTCTATTTATAAATTTACCCATTTTATTAAATAAAATTTGTTATTAAAATAAAAATAACTCTTTTAAAGAAAATAATACTACAATATTTAAAATAAATTGAAAATTATAAATAATAATTACGGTTAATTATAATTATTATAATTAACGCATAACAAAATTAATTAAAACACTTAATTTCATTTACTAATTTAAAAAAACATCTTAAAAATGATTAATTATAAATAAATCCATTTAATAAAATATTTTTATAACAAAACTAAGTTTATAATTTCTGGGCTATTACAATTTGGAAAATTGACAAGTTTGTTATGAACTATTATTAATGGAATAAAAATGCCTATAAGTGTCTGTTATAAAATAGATCATGGATAACATAGATTGAAGCCTAGAAATTCATAAGTTAAGAAATAAATGTCTTTTATAAGTTATCCTTTTAATGTTATTAGATTCCCGTTTAAGTGTTTAAAATTTTAATATTACTCATCCCTAATTTTCCCTTTATTTTATTCAATGGTCAGAAATAAGAGGAATCGAGTAAACTACCAATGTGAAGGGAAATGTGATGACTACACAAACAAGATGCCCAACCTCATGGGAGTAAGAATAAAAAACTTTGTAACGATACTCTCTTAGTTAACTCAGGGTTTGGATAAAAATCTAAATAATGAGGAATGCCCAAGTCCCCCTAAGAAATAACAATCTTCAATTAAGACCTTTATGAGAAAAAGGTTGTGGGATTTCAAGGGATCATCTAATCCATTAATTACAGAACAATGGATCAACTTTTTCGAGAATATCTTCTCCATATTTCAATATTCCAAGAAAAAGATGGTTATACTGGCTATTTATCATATGGAAGGAGAATTTGATCAAAGGTGGACATTGATCAAGAATACAGAGCATGAGGAAGAGATCGAAACAATGTGTTGGAAGGAGTTTCAAAAAATGGTTTTCAACAAATATTTTCATCCCAGTCTTCGACTTAAGATGGAAAGGGATTTCCTTTCCCTCAAGAAAAAATATAGTGAATACATTAGGACCTATGAGGAAAACAACACAAGACATGCACGGTACTCCTATGGCTTTTATGTTACCCCTAAATGAAAAGTTGACCAATTATTCGGTGGGCTAAAACCTAGTCTACAAAAGGCCATGGTGATATGAGACATTCATAGCTATGAGGAAATTGTCTAATGTGCCTGAAATGTTGAAATGGAGATCAGTGAATTTCAAGGGTATCATAGGGATAACAAGAGGAAAGTGGAGTTTAATTCAGGGGGTTTGATAGAGAAATATAACAGTGCTAAGAAATTTCAACATCCCACTTGTCAAAAGTGTGGAAGTAAGAACCCCATAAATTTCCAAAGGGAGATGAGGATATTATTTAGGTGTCGGAAGGAAGGACACCAAGCTATTGATTAACAATATGAGAAACCCACAAATGCAATGGAGGAATGGAATGCTCCAGTCAACCCTTAGTGCATTGTGCATTGTTTCAACTACAAGTTACTGGGGATATTTTCAAACCAATGCACTATGGTAAGGGTTTTTTAATACAACCAACAACTTCCAATGAACTAAGGGTGAGCATATTCCGTCACAACTACTGGGGAAAATCTTGATAATGAAGTGGTGAAAGGTACACTAGTTATTCATTCAAGAATAGAAAAAATACTTTTTGATTATGGTTTTATGAATTCCTTTATATCTTGTATGTTCATTAGAACTATTCAAACACCACCACAAAGCATGGAAGTAAAGGTGTCAGTGAAAACAAAAAATGGGGAAATTATTTCATCACAATATATAACTCCTCACATGTCAAAATTTTAGGCTGAACTTCCTGGTGAACATTGTGATACTCCATTTGATAGAATTTGATGCAATTATTGGTATGGATTGGATATACCTATATATATCCAACATAAATTTCCATGAGAAGGAAATCACTCTCCCTATTGTGAATCATCCTTCAATTCAGTACAAGTACAAGGAGATGAATGAATCTTATTTAGAACCAACATCTCAAGAATGTATATTATTTCCCTATGAGTAAGCATATCTATCTCCAATGATTGAGTCTAAAAAAAGATCATCCTTGTAGACATGATAATTATGAGGGAATATGCTGAAGTGTTTCCCAACAAATTTCTTAGTCTTCCTTTTAGCCAATAGGTTGAATTTTCAATCAATCTTATACCTAGGGCATCACTATTATCCAAGATGACATATAGAATGGATATTTAGAAACATGAGGAGTTGAAGAAAAAGCTACAGGAGAATATGGATAAAGGGGTCATATTTCCAAGTGCTTTACCTTGGGGTGCACTAGTCTTTTTCATCAAGAAGAAGAAGAGTCAATGCACCATTTCATTGATTATCTTGAGATAAAAATAATCATGATAAAGAAAATTTATCCTCCGCCATGGACTGATGACTTTTTTGATCAACTACTTGGATCAAAATACTTTTCCAAGGTGGATTTTCCATCGATGTATTACCAGGTTAGGGTGAAGAAAGTGGATATCCCCTGGATTGCTGTTCATACAAGGTACGAGCAATATGAGTTCATAGTAATTCCATTTGGGCTCACTAATGATCCAAAAAAATTCATGTAATTGATGCATTGAGTCATTAGATATTACCTTGATAAATTTGTGGTAGTATTTATAAATGGTATTATAGTATACTCCAAAATTAAGGAGGAACATGAGGAGAATATGAGCACTATGCTAAAGGCCTTATGAAAGGAGAAATTTATGAAAAGTACAAAGAATGTGTGTTATGGTTTAAGGAAGCATCATTATTAGGGAATATTATCACAAGTAATGGGATATCTTTGGACCTTATAATATAGAAAAAATTGAAGGATGACTAAGGCCAACATCTGGGATAGAAATATGTAGTTTTCTTTAGAATAGATGGGAACTATCATCAATTCATGAGAAATTTCTTGTGATTTTCAAACCCTATAACTAAGATAAAATAAAAGGGATTTGAGTTTTTTTTGGAATGATGAATGTGAATAGAGATTTATAGAGTTGAAAAAGAGGCTTATCAATGCACATGTACTTACACAACACTACTACAACTTGGCCTTTTATCAGCGCTAAAAACCGACATTAACAGTGCTAGAAAAGCACTGTTAATTCCAGCGTAGATAAAGGGGGGTCCCCTTTATCAATGCTCCGAAAAGCACTGATAAAGTCCACCTTTATCAGCGCTAAAAAAAGCGCTGATAAAGGGGGTCCTTTATCAGTGCTTTTTTTAGTGCTGATAAAGGGGGGACTTTATCAGTGCTATTTTGAGCGCTGATAATGAGGTCCTTTATCAGCGCTCTTTTAGCGTTGGTAAAGGAATCCTTCATCAGTGCTCAAAAAAGCACTGATAAAGGCACCTGCCCCTGCACCTGCACAACAAGCACCTACACACCTGCACACCTGCACAAAATATCACCTGCACACGAACCAAGAACCGAAAGACGACACAACACACACAATATTTTGACAAAAAATGTTATATAAATTTACTTAACATCATGAATACAAAAAAACACACTATTATATACATTTCAAACAATGTTTTACATGGTTACAATTACAATTATCCAACAAAAGTTATAAACATTAATGTTTCATCCTTTGATATCCGTGATCCCCTCTCAAAAATTGTCGTCCACAGTATTTGTTGCCGAACAAAGCATTCGAACTCAAGGAAAAAAATCACCTATATAAGAAAACAAATATTATGTTAGTAATACAATAATGAAATAAATTAAAACATTAATATGAAAGAATACATTAATATGGAAATGTGAAACAAAAATATGAAAATGATAAACTCAAATGTTTTCATTCTGATAACAATGAAAGAGAATAATGTAAAATCAATATGTTTTTGGATGATTTATCTCATTTAATAAATACAGATTCTTTATCTAATGAAAAGATATACCGGTCACACCGTGTGTCGGATTGAGGTGCAATTGATTCTTACACGTCAAAAATGACTCATGGGTCATTTTACTAAAGTATCAAAACAATCAGAACACTTTTTATTGGTTTGCCATATGTCACTTGTGTTGTTTTCTAAAGTTAATGTCAATTTGAAACTGATATCAGACACTTTTAGCCATACTGGTCACACTGTGCATCAGATTGAGGTGCGGTTGATTCTTAAATGTCAAAAACGACTCATGGATTGTTGTCCTAAAGTATCAAAACAATCCAAACGCATTTTCTTGGTTTTCCGTATTTCACTTGTGTTGTTTTCTAAAGTTAATGTCAATTTGAAACTGATATCAGACACTTTTAGCCATACCGGTCACACCGTGCGTTGGATTGAGGTAAGGTTGATTCGTACACATTAAAAATGGCTCATGGATCGTTTTCATAAAGTATCAAAACAATCTGAATGCATTTTATCAGTTTTCCATATGTCATTTGTGTTGTTTTCTAAAGTTAATGTCAATTTAAAATTGATATCAGACACTTTTAGCCATACCTATCACACCGTGTGTCGGATTGAGGTGCGGTTGATTCTTAAACGTCACAAATGACTAATGGATCATTTTCCTAAAGTATCAAAACAATCCGAACGCGTTTTCTCAGTTTTCCATATGTCACTTGTGTTGTTTTCTAAAGTTAATGTCAATTTGAAACTGATATCAGACACTTTTAGCCATACCGGTCACACCGTGCGTCGGATTGAGGTTCAGTTGATTTTTACACGTCAAAAATGACTCATGGGTCGTTTTCCTGAAGTATCAAAAAAATCCGAACACGTTTTCTTAGTTTTCCGTATGTCACTTGTGTTGTTTTCTAAAGTTAATATCAATTTGAAATTGATATCAGACACTTTTAGCCATACCGGTCATACCGTGCGTTGGATTGAGGTAATGTTGATTCGTACACGTCACAAATGACTCATGGATTGTTGTACTAAAGTATCAAAACAATACGAATGTGTTTTCTCGGTTTTTCATATGTCACTTGTGTTGTTTTCTAAAGTTAATGTCAATTTGAAACTCATATCAGACACTTTTATCCATACCAGTCACACCGTGCATCAGATTGAGGTGCGGTTGATTTTTACACGTCAAAAATGACTCATGGATCGTTTTACTAAAGTATAAAAACAATCCGAATGTGTTTACTCGTTTTTCCGTATGTCACTTGTGTTGTTTTCTAAAGTTAATGTCAATTTGAAACTGATATCAGACACTTTTATCCATACCGGTCACACCATGCATTGGATTGAGGTGTGGTTGATTCATACATGTCACAAATGACTCATGTATCATTTTTCTAAAGTATCAAAACAATACGAATGCTTTTGATCAGTTTTTCGTATGTCACGTGTGTTGTTTTCTAAAGTTAATGTCAATTTGAAACTGATATCAGACACTTTTAGCCATATCGGTCACACCGTGCATCAGATTGAGGTTTGGTTGATTTGTACACATCAAAAATGACTCATAGATCATTTTCCTAAAGTATCAAAATAATCCGAATGCATTTTCTCGGTATTCCGTATGTCACTTGGGTTTTTGTCTAAAGTTAATGTCAATTTGAAACTGATATCAAACACTTTTAGTTATACCGGTCACACCGTGTGTTGGATTAAGGTGCGGTTGATTCTTACACGTGACAAATGACTCATGGATCATTTTTCTAAAGTATCAAAACAATCTGAACGCGTTTGCTCGGTATTCCGTATATCACTTGTGTTGTTTTCTAAAGTTAATGTCAAGTTCAAACTGATATCATAAACTTTTAGCCATACCTGTCACACTGTGCGTCGGATTGAGGTGAAGTTAATTCTTACACGTCACAAATGACTCATGGATCATTTTCCTAAAGTATCAAAACAATCCAAATGCATTTGATTGGTATTCTGTATGTCACTTGTGTTGTTTTCTAAAGTTAATGTCAATTTGAAACTGATATCAGACACTTTTATCCATACCGGTCACACCGTGCATCAGATTGAGTTTCGGTTGATTCATACACATCACAAATGACTCATGGATCATTGTACTAAATTATCAAAACAATACGAACGCGTTTTCTTGGTATTCTGTATGTCACTTGTGTTGTTTTCTAAAGTTAATGTCAATTTCAAACTAATATCAGGCATTTTTAGCCATACCGGTCACACTATGCATCAGATTGAGGTGCGATTGATTCGTACACGTCAAAAATGACTCATGGATCGTTTTCTTAAAGTATAAAAACAATATTAATGTGTTTTCTTAGTATTCTGTATGTCACCTCTATTGTTTTCTAAAGTTAATGTCAATTTGAAACTGATATCAGACACTTTTAGCCATACCGGTCACACTGTGCGTCAGATTGAGGTGTAGTTGATTAGTACACGTAAAAAATGACTCATGGATTATTTTCCTAAAGTATAAAAACAATCTGAATGTTTTTTCTTGGTATTCTGTATGTCACTTGTGTTGTTTTCTAAAGTTAATGTCAATTTGAAATTGATATCAGACACTTTTAGCCATACCAGTCACACCGTGCGTCAGATTGAGGTGTGGTTGATTCATAAATGTCAAAAATGACTCATGGATTGTTTTGCTAAATTATCAAAACAATCCAAATGCATTTGCTCGGTATTCCATGTGTCACTTTTGTTGTTTTCTAGAGTTAATGTCAATTTGAAACTGATATCAGACACTTTTAGTCATACCAGTCACACCATGCATCATATTAAGGTGCAGTTGATTCATACACATCAAAAATGACTCATGGATAATTTTCCTAAAGTATAAAAACAATATGATCTCGTTTTCTTGGTATTAAGTATGTCACTTGTGTTGTTTTCTAAAGTTAATGTCAATTTGAAACTGATATCAGACACTTTTAGCCATACTAGTCACACTATGCGTCAGATTGAGGTGCGGTTGATTCATAAACGTCTCAAATGACTCATGGATCATTTTACTAAAGTATCAAAACAATCCGAACGCGTTTGCTCAGTATTCCATATGTCACTTGTGTTGTTTTCTAAAGTAAATGTCAATTTGAAACTGATATCAGACACTTTTAACCATACCGGTCACACCGTGCATTGGATTGAGGTGTAGTTGATTCGTACACATCACAAATGACTCATGGATCGTTGTCCTAAAGTATCAAAACAATACTAATGCATTTTATCGGTATTCTGTATGTCAGTAGTTCATAAGAGTCTCTCATTAAGTTATTCTTTACTAGAAACTCAAATCATTTATAAAACCATTCTTTATAATCTAAGGATATGAAACATAAGAAAGGGTGATCATAGATGATCAATAAGTGTAAACAAGGGAGATATCAATGATCATATAAAGATAACATAAGTAGTAGGAATTCACCTTCATTATCCTATTTGTTTACATTCTTCCATCAGGTACACTGCCCATTCATTTCTAAACACATCTATATCATCTTGTGAATATGATTTTTTGTGACAGTCATAGTAGTACTGAAAAAATATAAATACACAAAGGATTAATAATTATTTTAAATGAACTAGTAATTATTTTCAAAAATACCTCTTCAGGGATGCTATTTTGTTCATGAAATATGATCTCTTTCATAAATTTACAAACATAATAACCGCAGTACTTTCCGTTTGTTTATTTCAGACACTACAGAAACATCAAGAAAAATAAGTAATATGTTTTGATATGTATTTGGATAGTGCAATATAATTATATATAACCTGATACTTGTCCATTTGTAGATCTTGTGCGCCTTATCGTCCTTAGGCCCTGGATTCATTCCAGCCATTAGACGATATTCATACACCACCCTATCATAAGATAATCATCATTAAAAGTTAATATAAATTATATAACTAGATATTTAGTTCTAAAATGTTGGATCTAGTGTATTACAAATTGATAATCACCACCATGTGTGGTCGGTTTGTTGGATATCCATGCAGTGAATCCAGAAAATAAATCTTTGGAGTATCCAAATTGACTGCAATAAGCATCTAATACTTCTTAATAACAAAATAAAGGAATAAGTATTGATATAAATGAAAATATATTTAATATGATTAAAATGTAGAGTTTTACCCCTGCAACGTTGGTATTAAAAAGATCCTTTCAATCGTAATTTTTCATTGAAACGTTCTGAGCAGGTTTGACATTAATTCAACCTAAAAATCAGAATCTATTACTTTTTGTTTTGTAGACATAGTGTGAGGACTAACGAGTCCAAATTTGTTTTCATGGGAAAATCCCTTCAATTGTTTTTCATATATATGCCTGCGAAAAATATGAAATGTATTTAGCCATAATTATCATATTATATTAGATTCTACAAAATCAAATCATGAAAACATACCTCATGTATACATTTATAACTGAGGCGCCTAGCCAGTCGTATGTGATGATTTCAGCTACAACGTCAGCACTAACGAAATCTAATGTTTCCTCTCTATACATATCTTTTTCACAAAAAACTTTATGATTATTACCACCTTTCATTTTTGTATCCACATGAGCTTACAATGATATTAAATGTGGATATAGAACGATCGGGGTGAAGGTGATCTTAGTAGATCATTTTGATCAGTTGGTTGATCCATTTGAGCCGCTCTTTCATTTTAGCTCCTTCCTTTTGTACTTTTTTAATAAGATTCATTGGTTCAGCCCTTTTCTAATTAAATGTTAAAGGTTCTTCTTGAAAAATGAATTGGAAATTAATACCTCCTGGTCGACATGTTTTTTTACAAGATTCGACGGCCATGCAACGAATGTTCCGATAGCTTTTTCCACCGTATGAATGTCGTCATCATCATTTGGCACGGTAGCTCAGCGCTCGGCTCATGAGCTACGTTAATCGACACTTTGACATGACCGGTTGGAAGTGGTCTAGAGTATAGTGTGTCATTCAGCATATTGAACACTGTATCTCTCGCTACAAGGCGATGGGTGGGAGTTGACAGATATAAATCACAGTCATTTTCACCCTATATAATATCATTACAAGAAAGGTATCAGTGTCTATGTGATTCACATTTCACAAAAACAAATATTAGAACATTTATTACCTCGTTTGAGTCAGGTCTTTGAGGGGAATGTATCGCCTCAAAGCTAGTGGGGGTGGGGTGGGATCTTCTCTCATGGGTTGTTCTTGAGTTTTTTCTTCTCTTCGCCTCTCCCCCATCAAAGTTGCTAGAAACTCTCCCTGACTTTGGAATTTTTCTTCAAGGGTAGCTAGTCTATCTCTCATCATTTTCATTTCTTTAGTTTGTTCCTCTTGTTTTTTTTTTTCTGAAAATATGTCCAGGGTGTCACCCCAAAACCCACACCTCTGACGCGGCCATACTGTTCTGGCTGTTTTAAGGCCGCTGAAAGTATGTCTGCATCCGGTGCGGGTGTTGTTGATTCTTGTGACTATGTCAAATAGAAAATATGGGAAAATAAGTAATCATCGTTATGTAATAGTGATTTAAAGCAAAACAAATTTATATTATGTCATACTTACACATGTTTCTCACACTTTTTGTGTGTTTTCATCTACCAGTTTCCCCTCTTTATTAACACGAGCCTCCTTCCATAGCACATGGTGTGGGATGGAAGTGGCTTGGGATTTTGATTCATAAATTTTCATATAAACAGAGAAACATGTTTATAGTGTTGTTTTATGTCACATAAAAGTATTACAGTACTTTTAAAATACATACCAATTGTTTTTCAATTGAAGCGTACCCCAACCTTGCTTTACGGTAGGGGTACGCTGGTTTTGTTGCCCGTTCTTTATTTTCAGCACTCAGTTGTTGTTTCATAAATAAAAAATTGTCAATCAAAGTGATGAATACAAGCAACGTTAAACAACGTGTTACCAAACACAATGTACCTAAAAAGTCTACTCTACACGACGGTTAAAAAATGTATCCCACACTCCTTAGGATATCAAGTGTGCATAAAGAGGAGGTGGGTGTGGCTTGATTTTCCCTTCAGCATATTTCAGATGAAATTTCATTAAAATGGCGCGAAAGCCTTTATGAACCCTTTGTGCCAGTCTTAATACATATTATTTATGCGAGACATCTACTATAAATGCACTCTGCAAGAGATGATGAAGATTTAGTCAATATTTCAGTATTTTATTTTATTTTATTTTAATAAATTAAATAAATGATATCGTAATGTTACCATAATCTCTTCCCACATTAATGTTTTCAACCCGCTGACAACATGGTGCCACGACTCTACATCAATCGGTATGCATTGCTGAGTGACGATTACAATGTATCTACTAAACATGGCTTTGTTGGGGTTTACATGGTGGCCTCACTTATTCCATCCCACCTCATATTTGATGCCTTTTTCTTTTGCCTTATGGATTTTGGCTAAAACTGTAAAACTACAGCGCACCTTTTTTTGGGGCCACCGAGGTTTCATTGCCTAACATTTCCCTGGTTTTCGCATCATCATTATGTTCCTCCAAAGTGCTAGCATTGGCACTGGGACCAGCAACAACAGGTTGAGAAACCTGTTGTACCTCAGCAGTGGGACCAGCATCAACTGGTTGAGAAACCTGTTCTACCTCAGTAGTGGGACCAACTACAACAGGTTGAGAGACCTGTTGTACCTCAGCAGTAGGACTAGTAGCAATAGGTTGAGAAACCTATTGTACCTTAGTAGTGGGACCAGCTACAACAGGTTGAGAGACCTGTTTTACCTCAGCAGTGGGATCAACTACAACAGGTTGAGAAACCTGTTGTGTCTCAGGATTGGGTTCATCAGCAGGTGCAGAATTCATTATCTGTAGAAGTGGTTTAACATTTAATTTAGATCACATAAAAGTAGTAGCAAACAAATAATAACATAATGTAATACAATCTATATTACAATAAAAAATAACCTGATTATTGAAATATATTTTTTTAAAGGCTGAAGGGATTTGACCCCTCTATCGACTATCCATATCTCTTCATTGTGGTCTCCTCTGACATACAAAACATCGTCTACATTGAGACCACTGCGAAATGATTGTGAAGTCCCAATGAAATGGTCATACTCCATTGAATTTTCATCTGACCCTTCAGTTGTTTTGGTCGATAACAGAACAATTGACCAGTTTCAGTTTGTGGGATCTAGAACATAAAATAATTGAACTGCATGTGATGCCATTATAAACGGTTCGTCTTTCTCCCCTTATTTACTGAAATCAACTTTCATGAATCCCAATTCATCTATTTTAACAGCACTCCTATTATCAACCCACTTGCATTGAAAAATCGGAACTCGGAATTCTGTATAATCCAACTCCCATATTTATTTGATGATACCAAAGTATGAAATATTCGCATAAATTGGATTTCTGTCCTTAGCACCAAAAACATGAATCGCTTCAGCCACAAGTGTAACCTCACTATTCTGCATGGTACTGTCTTCATCATGTTCATTAGTATAAAATGTATAACCATTAACTATATAAGCATTGTAAGATAATACATACACACTTGGTCCTCCGGCTAGCCATCGAAGTTGTTCTGAAATTGACTCTATATTTTCATCTGACTTCTTAAAAATATGGTCCCAAAACCATCCTATAAACTGTCGATTATGTGTATATGATATCCATTTTCAGCCCTAGATGGATTCAAATGCCAACGAATTTCTTTGTGGGTTTCAATATATGGGTCAACGTCGAAACTATTATGCAAAACATAAAGGTGGGCCTGATCCCAATTTGTAATATTGATTGTGACAACCTGTCTTCCAGAAATTCCTTCACCCTCAAGTCGCCCAGTGTGATGAGATTTCAGTAGGCCAATGCTTTCCACACCAGACAGGTATTCGGTACAGAATTCAACGACTTCCTCAACAATATATCGCTCTGTAATACAACCCTCCGGCTGAGTTTGATTTTTGACATACCGTTTCAAAATCTTCATATACCGTTTAATGGGGTACATCCATATGTAATGTACAAGACCACATAGTTGAATCTCTCTCACCAAGTGGACCATCAAATGAACCATCATATCAAAAAATGAAGGCGGGAAGAACATTTCTAATTCACATAATATGACGACAATTTCTCTTTCCATAGTTGGCAATTTTTCCAGGTCTATAACTTTGCTGCATATAGCTTTGAAGAAAAAACACAGTTTTATTAATGTATGGCAGAAATTCTTGGGCAAAATGCAATGTAAAGCAATAGGAATGAGATCTTGCATCAAAACATGGAATTCATGTGACTTCAGACCTTTTAACTTCAAATCGCTCATTGACACAAGGTTCCTGATATTTGACGAATACCCCTTTGAAACCTTTATGTCATTCAAGAAGTTGAAAAACTGATATCCTTACTACCTGGAAAGAGTGTAAGTAGTAGGAGGAAGAAATGTTCATTTTTCACCCTTCACTGGTGCCAAAACTTCTCGTATTCCCATCTCAACCATGTCCAAACTAGCCTTAATTCCATATTTTGTTTTTCCAGGTGTATTTAGAAATGTGCCGATGACACTATCAAATACATTTTTTTCTACATGAATAACATCAAGAAAATGTTTGACATACATACAATTCTAGTTTTGTAATTCAAAAAAAACTGATCTCTTTTTCCAACTGATTTTCGTAAGGTTTTTCAAAGCCGGTTTACCAAAAGTAGTGTTCACATTTTTAACTTTCTCAAACAATTGATCACCTGTTAGTAGAGACGGTGCTGTATGTTCTTCTAAACTTCCATCGAATGATGTCGTCTAAGATCGGTACTTATGTCGTTGGGGTAGAAATCTGCGATGTCCTAGAAACACAGTTTTCAATGAATGTTTCAACCTAATTGATTGTGTACCTTGTTTGAAAATGGGACACCCTTGAGTTCCTTTAATACTATATCCTGACAAATTTCCATAAGCAGGGAAGTCATTTATCGTCCTGTACAACATGGCTCTCAAAGTGAAATCTTCCTTTTTGTAAGCATCATACAATGTAACACCTGAATCCCACAATAATTTCAATTCTTCGATCAATGGAGCTAAATAAACATCAATATCATTACCCGGTTGTTTTGGTCCTGATATAAGCATAGATAACATGATGTATTTTCATTTCATGCATAACCACAGTGGTAAGTTATAATTTACCAATATAATCGGCCATGTACTGTAGTTGTTGCTTTGAAAACCAAAAGGATTCACTCTATCTATAGATAACACAAGACTAAGGTTTCTCGACTCGTTTCCAAATTCAAGATACTCATGATCAATTCTATTCCACTGAGGAGAGTCTTTCGGGTGACGTAGTATCCCATCTTTAATTCTTGTATCTGTATGCCATGTCAATTGTCCTGCAGTCTCCTCACTTCCATATAGGTGCCTAAACCTTGGAATGATTGGAAAGTACCATACAACTTTAGTATGACTGGATTCATCTTTCTTGTATCGAGAAGAACCACACTTTGGGAATTATTTAAGTGATTTGTGGTCCCTGTGAAATAGTATACAGTCATTTGGGCTGGTGTGTATTCTTTCAGAGATCATACCCATCGAGCGTAGCATTCGTTTGACATCGTATGTTCGGATCAGGAGCTCATTATCTTCTGAGAACATGTCATTCAGGAGAGAAATTAGTTCCGTAAAACAAGCATCACTCCACCCGTTGTCTGCTTTCAAATTATATAGCTTCAGTACGGCTGATAGTGCTGTATATTTAGTGCAACCAATATACAATGGCGTCTTTTCACAACTTTTTAACTTATCAAACAATTTTGGGCAATCACGAAGTTCATCTTCGAAGGTCCTTGTCATTTCCTCAATATGATCTTCATCATCATTCACATCTGTAATCACATCCTCCATACGATTATCTTCATTGTTCATGCTTGTAATCATATCAGATGATCCATAAAACGCAGTGTTATCCCATCTACTACCTACATTCATTGTTTCCCCATGTTTATTCCAACATGTATAACTCTGATCTATTCCATGACAGATCAAGTGTTCTTCCAAATCCTCTGGACTAATTTGTTTTGAATAATAACAGTGTAAACACGGACAAAGGATTTGAGAAGGGTCATATGCATGATCTTTTGCAAACTTGATAAACTCTTTCACACCTTCTTCATACTCTTTTGTCAAATGATTATCATTCATCCGTTCTTTATTTATATTCATACTATTTGAAATCCAAAGGATGGGTATATAGGTTAGGGGAGAAGGAATATGAGTATAATTTAAATAAAAAACTAGATACTTCAAAAATAGTGGGGGGCGTTCTCATTAATAGCAAATCTTGGGTGGTTCTTGGGATTCATCCATTCTCTTCCTCTCTTAAATCCCCCCTGAAGAGGGGTGGTTCTTGGGAGTTTTTTTATAGTGAGTTAGTGAGTTCTTCCCTCATACTTCCTCCATTACTATTATCCTTTATTTCCCTATGATTTGGGATGATTTTAACTAGGATTTGTGTGATGATTTCACTATATCATCTTCAAATCAATTCAGATGATGTAGATTTTGTTTGTATTGGATAGAGGTTATCCTCATATGATGAACGCACCATGTTTTGTGTGGTTTAGGTGGTGTTGTGTTTCCCATTGAGTTTTTACAAGATTATTCCTAATTATATTAAGGTAAATAATTAATTATAAGTTCCTAAAATTAATTATTTGGGAATTGTGCCTTGAGATTGGGTCTCAATCATTGGTACAAGATTAGATAAGGCATGTATAGTCTTGTTTGAGTATGAGTTGATCTTGGTGAGAGGGTTACTCCATTTTTTGAGGTAGGTGGACCCTATAATAAAAAACCATGTTCCAATTTATACATGATTGTGCATTCATGCATGAGTATATGTGTTCCAGTGAAAGGGATAGAAATCAAGAGCAACCTAGGTAAATAAATAGGGTGTTTTTGATCCACCAAGAGATATATTGAGGGTTCTATTGAATGTTTGTGATTTTGTGATCATCCAGAGATTATGTCTTCATAAAGGTGAGGTTTATAGTTGTGTTTATGAGAGGATCGGGTTTGGTATGAGATTTGTATGGCCTAGTTAGGTTTTCTAAGGCTATTTGAGTAGGTATTAGAGTCTTAGGCCTAAAGAAGATGGATAATATAGTTTTATATCTCATATATGATGGAGAACACCCTCTTAAGGATATATAAGAGTCATGGTGTGTGTGATGAGTAGGATATTCCATATAGGGATTGGTGAAGTGTGACATAGAGGATTTCCTACTTATAATTGTATTAAGAGATCTCCAAGGGGAGATATGATATGGTACCTAAGTGAGGGTCATGGTAATAGTCTGGATGACTTATCATAGGGTATCCAAGGCTCTTAGTGTGATTTTCTTAGGATGGTCATTATTTAGTTTTAATGAGTTTTACTGTGGGAATTAGAAGATGATATAGACTAGACTATCGAGGCCTAGATCAAGTATAGCATGTGGGTTTTGACATTACCTTGTAGAGATGAGTGTGTGTTGGTATCAATGAGTAGATATGGGTTAGGTTTGTAGAACCCAGTAGATTCCCTCATAGGCGGAACTAGAATGTTGATAGGTTGGGAATAATTTTCATGTATAACCAAGATGGTTTTAAGGAGATTATTATGCAAGGCTAAATGGATAGTGACTTTTATCATTTATGGTCAGACCAACTAAGAGATTGGGACTTCATATGACTTTCACCTAGTTGAAGTATGATCATCCATGGGGCCCACCTATTGATGATGTGGTTTAGCTAGTACAAGAGTTTGGATATCTAGATACCCTCCTTAGATTACTATTTATATGTTTTGTGGCATGAGACAAGATGGATGGCCTTTATTTAAGTGATAAGGTGTTGGTAGGACCCTACTTTGAGTGAGAAGGCATTGGTAAAAGGGGATTGGTGCGTGACTTTCATGGGATTCACCTATTGATGGTGCATTTTGACTTGTGATAGAGGTTGGATATTGTGATTACCTCCTTATATCATTTTTTTTATGATAATATGATGTGAGATATAGAAATGGGGATCACTTAGTATTGGTTTGGAGTAGTTTTGTGATAGGTTGTCTATAGAGATTCCCTACTCAAATTGTTTTTTATGCGATGTGATGGTGAGACCCACCGTAAGTGAGAGGGGAGCAACTACTATGTTGTGGAATTAGAGGATATGTGAATCACACCCAATGTGAGAGGTTGGTGGCACTGTTATGTTATAAGAAAGGATGTGATATTTAAATTGGTATATGACCCAACCCAGAGAGAGTGTGCAGTGGGCAGGAATTGGTAGAAACCCTGTTAAGGTTCATTTTTTTCGAACCCAAGGAGAACAGTGTAAAATATAGTGTACAATATAGAACATACTAAACATATGTGTCATCCCGTTGGCATGACTCACCTGATGACATGAATTCACCAACATGGACAGTTCAAACCCTACCTGGCCTAACTATGGGGTAGTATCCAAAATGAGAAAAAGATCCATACTAAGGGCCACTAGACGGAGTGAAATCCTAATCTAGTGTAACAAAATTTCACAAAAATACTCTCTATTCAGGTTTCTATCACAAGGATATAGTGGGGAGAGCTAATAAAGATCAAACAAGTAACCAACCACATATACATGTGTCACACACACAAGCATCACACACAAGAATTACGCCAAATCATAATTAATCTAAATATTGACAATAAATGAAAACATAATTAATTCATGCAAATTTAATTTTACTCACCTTAAAGAGGAGGACCCGGTGGTGGTGGAGGAGGAGGTATCAACAGTGGAGGTAGTATAGGCAGCAGAGGCAGCGGGGAGGCAGCGGAGGCAGCGGAGGCGGCGGAGGCGGCGAAGGCAACTGAGGCAGTGGAGGTATCTTGGAGGCATCAGAGGCAGCAAAGGAAGCGGAGTAGGTGGAGGAGGAGGAGGAGGAGGAGGAGGAGGAGTAGGAAGAGGTGGAGGAGGAGGAGGAGGAGGCTGCGGTGGAGGAGTAAGAGGAGGAGGATACGCGACAGAGGAGGAGGAGGAGGAGGAGCCGTGGTGGAGGAGGAGGAGGAGGAGCCGCAGAAAGATGAGGAGGAGGAGAATGAGGTGGAGACCATGGCAGAGGAGGAGGAGAAGGAGGCAGTGGCGGAGAGGAGACAACAGCAGAGAGGAGGCAGCGGCGGAGAGGAGGCAGCGGCGGAGGCACAGGGTAGGGCTTCTGCGAGAGCTTGACAGAGTGCGGGGAGGAGGAGCTGCGACAAGAGGAGGAGGAGGAGAAGTAGGCGCCGAAGGAGGAGAATGAGGCGGTGGTCGCGACAGAGGAGGAGGAGAAGGAGGCAACAGTAGAGAGAAGGCAACAGCGGAGGTGCATGGTAGCACTTTTTCATTTTAGCGCTGATAAAGACCCACTTTATCAGCACTTTTGTAGCGCTGATAAATCCATACTTTATCAGCGCTAATAAAAGCGCTGATAAATGTATAAATTTAATAAATTTTTTATATTATTATATATTTATTTAAAATGATATTTATGATAAATATATATATATATATATATATATTTATTAATAATTATGACTCTAAATAAATATATCTTTATTTATACTTATAAAATTATAAGAAATATAGTTATTATATTTATAATCATATAAATATATAAAATAAATATATTAATTATATATATTTAAAATATTATAAATATATTAATTATATATAGTTAATTATAATTATCATTACAAATGTATTTTAAAGGTATATTTATATATATATCATTGAAAATATAATAAAATATATATTTATTTTTTAAATATAATGTAATTTTAATTATAAGTGTACATTTTTCAGAACATATATATTATATGGGTAACATAATGAATTATAAATCAATAACACATCAACGTGATATGTAATTATAATTTATAAATGAACATTATTTATGCTCATATATGATCACATAACATATATATGCATGATATATTCATTGACCCCAATTCATTGGAAAACACACATATATTCAATAATTTTATTTATACAAATATATTAAAAAGTATTATATATTTATAAATAAAACAAATACATTAAATACAAAAAAATATAATAAATATATATATTAAATATAATGAATTAATAAATCTAATAAATATAATGAATTAAAGGGTACATTTATTAGCTCTAAGAAAAGAGCTGACAAATGTAACCTTTATCTGCACTAAGAAAAGCACTGATAAAGGGATAATTAAAGCGCTGATAAATGTATCATTTATCAGCACTGATAAAGGGTACACATTTATCAGTGCTTATTTTAGCATTGATAAAGGGTACATTTATCAGCACTTTTATCTAGCGCTGATAAAGTCCTACCCCTTTATCAACGCTTTTCCGTTAGCGCTCATAAAGGCAGGTGCCTGCCTTGCCCGGTTTTGTGGTAGTGCTACCCACAAGTGGGAAACTTTTTGTGGTTTTCAATGATGCTTCTAAGAAGGTATTAGGATTCATGTTAATGTTGATCAACAAAGTGATATATTATTCCTCAAGGAAATTAAAATTTCATGACAAAAACTACTCAACTCATGAACTGGAGCTGGCTGTAGTGATCTTAATGTTGAAAATCTGGAGGTATTATCTATTTGAGTAAGAGTGTGAAATATATAAGGATCACTATATCCTCAAATATATATTCACATAAAAGATGAATATGCACCATAAAAGATGGTTATAGTTGATTAAAGACTATGATTGATCAATCCACTACAATCATAGGAAAGAAAATAATTGATAAATGCTCTAATTGGAAAGGATCCGATAATTTTATCATTGATGAGAATGGGGAAGGATATGATTTTCTTGGACTTGAAAATGATGGATATGAGAATAACAATGGAAGAAAAATAATCAATACTTTCACAAATGATTTCTCAGTGTCTCTTCTTGAGAGGATCAAGGATTATAAAAGAGATGATGTGGGAATTCAAAATAAAGTGTAAGCTATAAGAAAAGGTAAATCCATGGAGTTCAATTTTAATTAATAAGGATCTGTAATATTTGTGTCATAACTATGTGTACAATCAAATCCTGAGTTAAAGAAAGAGCCTTTGGATGATTCACATAGTTCTAATTTCTCTATTCATCCCTAAATCATAAATATGTGTCTAGATCTTTGAGATAACTATTGGTGGAACAATATGAAGAAGGATATTAGGAAATATACATCAAGGTGTCTTGTGTCATGACCCAACCCAATGGGGCTTGAGCCGCGACTCCCCAAGCCCGCCTCCAATAGTCCAGGGGCTGGCGAATAGCACCGAGTAGGCTATCACACACATGGGAGGCCTTATACTATCATACCTATAAATATGAACCCACATAAACTTCCATGAAATAGTATGGATATATATAAAAACTGAAAAGGAATTCATGCATACATCAATTCCCAACTAGAGTACAATAAAACAAAAAGGGGGAAATATGGCCTACCAAAAGAAAACTATAAAAGAGACCAACCTGCTCAAATAGAGGGGATCACTATCAAATGTACCCACCAAAAGGCTCCCCATCTATGCTCAGGTAAACTCCTAGGTCAGTCCGGCTTGCTAAGCTTTGCCTCCTCCGGGTCCACCTGAGACTCTGTCGAAAGGATTTTGGTCTACACAAGACACAAAACATGTGCGAACAAAGCCCATGTAGGGATGTGGGTAGAGATACTTAGTAGACTCCCCAAAAACCCTAAAAGAAAAGGGGAAACTAAATGGAATCAGTCCCCTAATCCCAGCTAGAGGGAACCAAAATGAGAGAGAAACCCCATCTCAAGACCATCCTTAGTTAAACATGGCTAG
This sequence comes from Viscum album, assembly GCA_963277665.1. NCBI lineage: Eukaryota > Viridiplantae > Streptophyta > Magnoliopsida > Santalales > Viscaceae > Viscum > Viscum album. The sequence goes on from CAUJRU010001013.1 coordinate 150,001, forward strand.
TCAGTTGAAACCATTGGGTGTTTCAATGAAGAAGTGACAACACCATAAGGGAAACCCAGAAAACATACCAAATATACTTATCGCAGGCGCCAAGCCTCAGAAGATTCTAACCTCATCACCAGTGACAGGTTCTTTTCGAGACTCTTTCTGCAACAACACACTAGGCCCAACACTAGTTCCCAACACCAGAGGTCCTGCCAACATTGACCTACACCCTGTGCAAGTTCGAAAGTAACCAAGTGGAGAGTCCCATGCCACACCACTACCTCACCGTTGAGGAATTTATAACTCCTAAACCAAAGTGATAAACCTTAGTCACTCTTGTATAGAGGGGCACGCACCTCAGATCATCGAAGGAGCACTAACTATGAACTAGGAATCACGAATAACAAGTTGAGGGGATCAATCCTCGCTACTACCCAAAGATGGGGGAGCACTACTCCTTAGGTGTGGACCCACTCCCTGATATGATAGGGGTGTACCACCTTGAGAAATGTGATCCCTCACCCTAAAATGGTAGGGGAGAACCATTCTGAAAAATGTGAGCCTACACCCAGTGATAGGGAAGCACCATTGCGAGAGACGTGGGCCCACACCCATGATCGGGGAGCGCCACTCTATGAAACATGATCCCGAACCCACGGTAGGGAAGCACCACTTCAAGGGTAGAGGAATCGCTCCCTAGAATGGTAGGGGATTACCGACCATAGAATCCAATGAGATTGGATAGCCAGTGCCTTAACATGGTAGTGGAGCAGTCCAACTGTACGAATGTCATAGGGAAACCCACACCCAAATCCATCAAGGAAGTAAAAACCCCATATGAAATTAACCAAAGGTAACACTCCCACACCCATGATGTGTGGGGTTCCACAAACCTTATCAAATTACACCATCATGTTCTATGTGAAAAAAACATAGGATATGCTATTTACTTACCCAAAACAGTCACTCGGTGAAAAAGTCACATTTCACCACAACCACCCAAACTAATACTCATGGGGCCCGTAACTCGATTCTAGTTTAAGCACATGAAATCAGTCTTGAAACTTCTGCACTAAATTCAGGGTCACAACATCACTAATGGTGTGTTAGTTGGACATCAGACGCGATATATACATCTGACGCAACAATCACCAATTAATAATAATTATATTATAATTATTAAAATTGGAAGTTTCACATCACTTATCCTTGAGAATTAGATATAAAGTCCTCAAACTAGTCTCAAAATATCCTCATCTATTATATGAACATGTGGACATAGACGACATGCAAATCAGACACCCGGTTTGAGAGATATAGGGGTTTAAAACATCCCTGGACCGTTTTGGCCCATTATAGTTGGATCAACCTGCTCTGACCTGGTTTTCAAGCCTGAAACCTCTTTGTGTGTGGCCTAGACACATGTGGCCTGGGGCCCAGCCATAACCGACCCCCTCTTAGTGGCCTACATGCCCTGTGCTCCGATGACCTATTCCCTCAATGCTCCACTCTACTGCCGCATCCCACTTTGGTTGCAACCACCTCTATGTGGTCGTGTTACCCCATGCCCAGGTTCCAACCCCACGCTTCCTTGTGATCCTCTATGCCACTTTCCTTTTGATCCACTGCCTCACTATAAATTCCACTAAATCTTCCACAGACCACTGGAATCACCATAGTGGTTGGAAAAATGTAACGAGGACAGATTTGGAATCCCCAGATCCTGATCTACAAAGATATGGTGACTAATTGAATAAAAACGAATAAAAAACTAGGTTATCAGGATTAAAACTCAAAACTTCCTACCTCAGAGTGAAAAAATGAAGCTTCAAGGCTATATCTATGCTCTGAAGCTGTTGTTTCATGATCCGAGAGCGATCATCGTTAAGATCAAAGTCCAATGACACCTCATTTTGTCGATTTGGTCAGTTCATCACCAACGAGGGAGAGTTTGGGGCTTCCAAAGTGCACAAATGGGGAAGAATGGGAGGGGGAGATGTTTTTTTTATTTTTAATAAAACAATATCTTCTTAACACCCCGGTACACCCTGACCCAACACTTGGTGCTGACTGCACTTAAATTGCACCTAGGGTAAACATGGAAATCCAAACTCAACCACAGTCTCAGAAATTTGATTCGAGTTTCCATTCAAGATTTATTAGATCTAGAATAAAAAATTATTTAATTTAATTTGTTTAAATAAATTCCCTCAATATCTTTTTCCAAAAAAGGTATGCACCCACAAAATTTATACCATGCCTAGGGTAAACAGTATGCTCCGAACTCGACTATGGCCTTGATTTTTTTATCCGATCTAAAATTTAAGAGATAACCCATTTTTTCCAAGTGAATATTATAAAAATACTTAATATTTTTTTTTATAAAATATATTCCAGGAACATCAGACCTCATAATTCCATGCCGTATTAGCGCCTAGATCTAGAAATATATATAGAAATATTCCAAAGTCTTACAAGGAAAAGCCTGAGTTGCTATAGCCTCTCCACCTTAAGACTTTTTCCCAGAAAATCCAAAGGCTAAGCACGAGGGAAATAAACCAAACTCTCACATGGGTCTCCCACACCAGTAAGTTCACTAAAACCACCTAAAAGCTACCAAGGGTTCTCATGATGCCGACAATAACACACTCAAGGGAGACAAAAGGGTTACCCCACCCATGTCCAGCCCATTCTAGGTCGACATTGTAAAATTGGGAACATGTCTCCTTAGCTGCGATAGGTGGGAAACACCAAGCTTCTAGTCTCCTACAGTCATAGGGTCTACTGGTACGCCACCTCGCTAACCTGATACAGGGACCAAAACAACATACTCCAAACACCCAAGTAAAAGGGTCTCAGTCACCGCACCTTGATATTATATACTTTGGGTGGCACTGGCTCACCCAAATGATTTTTCATTGAATTTAAATAACACGTCTTAGTGGGGAAATCATCCCTCATTCTTGTGAGTCTGAAGCCACATCAATCCACACCCTGACTTCCTCAAGCGACTCACACACCAAGAGGACGCAAAACATGTGAGGGTAAAAACAAACAAAACAAGGCTTCCCAATGCACACTAGGTCTCACTAGCCCTCAGCGTAAACTCTAACACACAACCCCCTCCACGAACACACAAGCCAAAGGGACTCGTCGACTACAACTCAACGCTGTCCGCTTTGGGTGGAACTAACTCAACCACACAATTTTAGTCGCAACACAAAAATGTGTCTTAGTAGGGGAAAGATCCCTCTTCCTCGTGCATTAGATGCTACAATGAACAACTCTGACACATGGTCTTACTGATGCCCCATGTCACTCTAAACAATCCTCAAGAAAATAGCAGAAAGAAAAGAGTACCTCTTAACAGACTCTATCAAAACTACTACAGAAAGTATAAATGGCACAAAGTGTACCTCTATCCCTCCACATAGCCTCTGGGTCAATAGAATTTATGGCATATAGTTTCCCCCCATCCTCTACCTCCCTTAGAAGGGAATGGACCACTTGGGGGTGGTAGTGGTAACTCGTACCGTCTGCCACCTCCAACTGCTACACCCACTCCTCCACCACATCTGCCACCCTGTGAACCTCTGTGATCAAAATGATGCCTCTTAAAAGTAGGTATGCTGATCATATCCCTCTCAGTAGCACAAAAGGTCAGAAAATCTCTAGCAATATGTCCCCATCCATCACAAGCATAGAAAAACCTCTCTTAATACCGACCAGAACCCTGGCCTGACTGCTGCCCCTCATACCCACATGCCTGATTCTGGGAATGCGTATGCCAACTGTGCTTCAATACGAATACCTACTGTCTCCTAGATACGACTAATGTCTTAGCCTAAAAAAACCTCTATAGGTGATGTCTATTTGTCCATATTTTAGGAATATCTTGACCACCAGAGCCCGCTCCAATACCCTCGCATATGTGGGAAGGAACAAGGAGACCACACCTGCTCGAACGTCTCTACCGAGTCCCTAATCGAAGGTTTGATCCTTGAAGAATAGGTACCAAACCATGTCTAGGGAGTTTCCTAACAAGTCAGGAAACTTCACTAAGTACTCCTCCACGGTCATGCTACCCTTCCAAAGATGGAGAAGCTCCTGGATCCACACTGAACTCAGTGTGACTGGATAAAAATCCACTCTAAAGAGCTGATCAAACTCATCCCAAGTGAGAATCTTCTTATCATGGTTCTATGTCAAAAGAATCCACCAGTGCCCTATCGAACCATGGAAACTGATTTCCACTAATACCACCATCTGATCGGGAAGTGTCCTCACTAGGTAAAAAAATCAGGTGACTACTGTAAGCCATTCATCAGCTACCTGGGGGTCTGGGTCACCCCAGAACCTCATAGTTCATTGCCTTTGGAACTTATGCAGTGAAATCATCTTGCACACATCCTCGTCCAACACTACCAGCAGAACCTGCTCCTCAACAGGTGGTGGCTCAAATGGTGGACCACCTAAATGTCTAGCCTCAAAACACATGCCCTGTTATAAATCCTATACTCAGGGTGGATCATCATCACAATCCCACTACAAATCCCTATCTTTTTGTTGTTATGGAGGAATCATGGAATCACATAAAGACACACCACAGTCAAAGAGTATATCAGGAAGCCGACTCAAGAAGGAGAGGAACAACCAAAAACCCAGTCCTATATGATCCAGGTACCATTATTTCCTAGAGACCAGTATCCTAATGTGCTGACTAAAAAGGAAGGTTATTATAGTCCTAGTGAATGGATACATCGGCCACCACACTGAAACTAGAGTCCCTGGCCTGAAATCCAAACTTGAAACACTCCAACACTATCGCTATGAAACCCAAACCAATATCACAACTATACCAACTACACTCTAGAATCCCAAATGTAGAACCCCATATGATACCACTTTGTAATGACCTTCCCTAATTAGGATCAGTATACAACTCCCCAATATCTCATCCAGAAGGCCAGGGGATGGCTATTAGCGCCGATTAGGGTATCACACACAAGGGAGGCCTTAGCCTATCATACCTGTACACATGAACCAACATAAACCTCCATAAAATAGTGCAGATATATATAAAAAATGAAAAGGAATACATGCATACATATATTAACAACTATAGTATAGTAGAATAAATAGGGAAAATAGGGATCACCAAAAGAAAAATGCAAAAGAATCCAACTTAATCAGATGGAGGGAATCACTGTCAAATGCAACCATAGGAAAGCACCTCATCTAAGCCACAATAAACACACCAGTCAGTACATATTGCTAATATTATCCTACTCCGGGTCCTCCTAGGACTCCGTTGAAAGGAATGTGGTATGCACAAGACACAAAACATGTGTAGAAAAATCCTGTGTAGGGGTGATTATAAAGATACTTAGTAGGCACCCCAAAACCCCAAAACAAAAGGATAAAATGAAAGGCATTAGTCCACTCATTATATCCAAAGGGAAAAGAAATGAGAGAGAAACTCCATCTAGAGACCATCCTTATATAAACAAAAATAGTCATCACAAACCAATGAGTGTGTCAAAAAAGAAGTGACAACACCACAAGTGAAACCCAGAAAACACAATAGATATACTCATCTCAGGCACCAAGCCTCAGGAGGTTCTGAACTCATCACTAGAGATAGGTTCTATTCGATACTATTTCTACAACAATGCACTAGGCCCAAAACTAGTTCCCAATACCAGAGGTCCTGTCAATGCTGACCTCCACCCTATGCAATTTTGAAAGTACCCAAGTGGAGAGTCCCACGCCTCGCCACTGATCCATAGTCTAGGGAGTAATAACTTCTAAACCAACATGAGAAACCTTAGTTTCTCATGTATGGAGGGGATCACACCTTAAACCATTAGGGAACACTAAATCTGAACTAGGAATTACACATAACAAGTGTAGGGGCCCGCACCCCAATACTACTTGAAGATGGGGAAGCACTGCTCCATAGGAGTGGACCTACGCCTTGATATGATAAGTGAGTACCACAATGAGAAATATGCGCCTACACCCTAACATGATATGGTATCACCACTCAGGAAAACATGATCATACACCCAGTGATAGGAGAGCACCACCACGAGAAATGTGGGTCCACATCCATGATAGGGGAGTGCCACTCTATGAAATAGGAGCACACACCCAGGGTAGGGGAGCACCACTACAAGGGTATATGACCCATTACTTGACACGACAAGGGAGTACCAACCCTAATAGACAATTAGATTGGATATCCCTTTACCTAACATGGTAGGGGAGTAGTCCAACTACACGAATTTCATGGGGAAATCCGCACCCTAACCCATCAGGGGAGTAACAACCCCAAAAGAAACTATCCAATGGCAACGGTTCAACACCCATGATGTGGGGAGTCCCAAAATCTTTAGAGGAGGCCACCATCATTTTCTACTTGAAAAATCACTATGGTTAGGCTATTTAAATGCCAAAAATAGTCACCTAGTGAAAAAGTCACATTTCACTGCAACCGCCCAAACCGAGCCTCACAAGGCCTGCACCTCAATTCTAGTTTAAGTAGCCAAAATCAGTCTTGAAACTTTTTCACTAAATTCAAGGTCACAATCCATTGAAGAAAATCTATTCAAACATCGGACGCAGAAGATATGTCCGACACAAGAATCACCAAATAAGAATAATTATATTATTATTATTATTAAATTAGACAATTTCATGTCACTGAGCCTCAATACTGAGGCATAATGCCCTTAAAATAGTCTCAAAAGATTTTCCTTGATGATAGGAATGTGTGGCCATAGGTGGCATGCTAATTAAACATCTGTTTTGAGAGATGTGGGGTTCTAAAACACCCTCAACCCATTATGGCCCATTATAGTTGGACCAGCCTGCTTTGGCCGGTCTGTTTCACCCGGACTGGCCCACTATGGAAAGTCTGGCTTGGATATCTGGCCCACAGGCTAGTAGCATCTGGCTCACAACCCCACCATGGCTAGGACCCCTCTCTGCGGCCCATGCGCCCAACACTCCTTTAACCAGTCCCCCTGGAGATCCATGCCCCCACCACGGCCCACTCCAGCCATGGCCGCCTCTTCCTGGACATGCCGTACCACACTCAGGATCCTCCCCCACACTCCCAATGAGCTTCTGCATCACCACCCTCTGCTAGAAACCTCTTCTCTTCCTTACACTGAAGCTACCGCCTCGCCGAAAATACCACTAGAGCTTCTGCGGACTACCGGAAACACCCTGATGGTCAAAAAAACATAACAAGGATAAATCCAAGATCCCCAATTATAATCTATATAGATTTTGTGAATAAATGGACAAAAACAAAGAAAAAAATAGAATATTGAGTTTAAAAATAAAAACCACCTACCTCGGGGTGAAACACCAAAGCTTCAAGGCCAGATCTGTGCTCCAAAGCTGCTGTTGCATGATTTGGGAGCGATCACCATCATGATCAGAGTCTAACGACACATTGTTTCATGGATTTGGCCAGTTCATCACCAATAAAGGATAGGAAGGGGATTATTGTTCAAAACAATGGGTAATAAAGAGAGGGGGAGATGTTTTTTTATTTAAAAAAACAATATCCCCTTAACACCCTGGTACACCCCGAACTGACACCTAGCGACGAATAAAATTATATCACACATAGGGTAAAAACAAAATTCCAGACTTAACCGAGGTTTGATAAATTTGATATGAGACTCTATTATAGAGTTATTCAATCTTTTTTCCAAAATAATTTAATTTAATTTATTTATGAAAATACCATTGATAAATTTTTCCACAGAAGGCATACACCCACAAAACATATACCCTCTAGGGTAAATGACACACTTTGGACTCAACCATGTCATTGGTTTTATAATATGAGCTAATGTTTAAGAGATAACCCATTTCTGCCAGATTCATAGTTTAAAAATAATTAATATTTTTTATAAAATTTATTCTAGGCCTCAGAATTTCATGTCGTATCAGTGCCTAACTCTAGAAATATATGTAGAATTATTCCAATGTATTACAAGGAAAATAACGAGTTGCTATATATTTTATGTTAGAAAGTAAATGTGGAAAGAAAAAAACTCTAAGGGAATGATGCAACCATTACCCATACCTATATTGAAATGGTAAAACATTACCATGGAATTTTTCACTATTCTTCAAAATACATTAAGAAGAAATAATGCAATATGGGTTTTGGTGGATCATATTACAAAATTTTCTCACTTCATTTCAATTTGAGAGGACTTATCAGTCAATCAACATGTAAGGATATACATTAGATAAGTGGTGAGACATCATGGAGCACCACTATCGATTGTATTTGAATGAGATATAAGATTTACCTCCATGTTCTAGAAAATTATTTGACATGATCTAAATACCGAGTTGAACATCATCATGACTTATCAGCCTCAAACTGAAGGCCAATCTAAGAAGACTATCCAGACACTCAAGAAATTTTTTATAGAATTCTCAACTGAATTCAAAAGAGGATGGGATTAAAGTATTCCTCTATTTGATTTCTTATAAAACAATAGTTTCTACTCAAGCATCCAAATGGCTTCCTATGAATCCCTTTATGGGAAGAGGTGAAAGACACCTGCATGCTGGGATGAAGTTGGGGAACGAAAATAGCTAGGTTCTGAAATGGTGGAAAAGGTAAAGAACATTTAGCAGCACATCAGGGCTACCCATAGTTGATAAATGAGATATGATAACAATCATCGATGAGACCTAGAGTTTGAGGTTTTGAACATGTTATTACTCCACATATCTCTATAAAATAGAGTCATGCGATTTAGGAAGAAGTGAAATCTTAGTCTAGGATACAACAATCCCTTTGAGATCATTGATCGCATTGGAGCGGTGGCCGATCAACTAGAACTCCCACCTAACCTATTTCAAGTACATTATGTGTTCCACATATCACTATTGAGGAAGTAAATACTAGACTCCTTACATGTACTCAATCTAGAAGAGGTACCTTAGGATAATGATCTCTCATATGAGGAATAAGTGGTGAAGATCATAGATAGTATAGAAAACTTTCTACATAATAAGACAATGTACTTTGTCAAAGTGTTGTGGAGAAACCAAAATTTTGAAGAAGCGACATGGAAACTAGTGGAGGTGATGAAAAATAGCTACCCATGTCTATTTTAGTGTGTGAAATGAAAACTTCAAGGTAGAAATTTCTAAATAGGGGAAAATTTTAATGACCAGAACTATTATAAATAAAATTCAACTGGTGAATATAGAAAACACATGAACTTATTGAGTTTAATTGTGTCTTATTTCATTTAAAAGATTGTTAAGAATAAAAATAGTTGATAATATAGTTTTTGAATAGTGATTATATGATTAGTATAAATATAGAGTTTTAACAAATCCAATTGACACATTCAAAGGAAATGATGGCATAATCTTGTAGGATCATACCTTATGAAGCCCACTTACCAGAGAATTTGATGGAAATATCCTTACTTGGATTTTCCCTTGACCTATTCCAAGATGAGATCCAACAACTTAAGTGTGTTTGAAACTAGTTATAAGAGAAGTTCAAGCTAATTGAGATCACGACCCAAACCATGTATGCTGAACCAACCCTTGAAAATATCATCATCGTGCACCTTACCCTTACAGTGTTTGCTAGAAAATTAAAGGGATATGAATCAAGACAACAATAATATGAATATACATATTGTATTTTCAATATTATAATAGTTATCTTTACTTCTCATTATTATTACTTTATAAAAGATTTATATTTTTATACAATAAAATGAAAATTATATTTTTTAGGTAATATTTAAATTCAATTAAAATCTTTATTTGGATGAATTAATAGATTTTTTGAAATAAATAATTTTTAAAAAATAATATTTTTAAAAAATTATTTTTTATCAAATAGAAATTATCATATGATTTTTATGTAGTCAAATGTAATTTTAATCAAGGCTCAAAAATTGCTATTGTCAAAAAACCAAGAATTTCTTAATAAATTTTGATTCTTATTGTAAAAGTAAAAATTCACATATTTATAATTTTTTTTGGATAAAATTAATATTAATTTTTGAATCATAACATAAAAATTACACAAAAGTTAATTCTTAATAATTTTTTTAGACTGTCTAATTTTTGGGTAAAAAAAATATGGTATAAATAAACGGTGTGTATTATGACATGATAATGGCCAAAAAATGATGTAATAAATACTATAAAGGGTATCCCATATAAAATATATGTTTCCCTTATAAAATAAGGTGATTCAATGTTTACTTTATTAATTTTATAAAGGCTCTTTTTTAAACCTCCAAAACCTATAATATATTTTAAGGTTTTAAAATCATTCATTAAGGACATGACTCACTTACACATAAACAAGGGTAATATTTTAATAATTTAGGCCCTTTTCCTTAAAAAATAATTAAAATCACTACAATTTGGTGGAAACCATGAGAAAATACCATGGTAAGGTTAGTGATTTTGGTTATTTTATTATACATAGTCCAAAACCATAGTTTGATAACTAATAAAGAACTCCCCTATATTTTCATATATAAACCCACATAATCTCCCAATTATATTCACTAAAAAACCTTGGATCACATCTTTAATATTCCCTCCTCTTTCTAGAGTCCTCCCATGTTTCCCCAACGCTCTCAAGAAGCTCATTCCAAGCATTTGGAATCACCATTTCAAGGTAAGGGATCCTCTCCTTCTATTTATTCAAGTTTATTCATTATCATATGTATTTTATATCCAATTAATAATGATGTGATTTGTTCTTAAATACCCCTTACTTTACAATTTATGTCTAAATTTTGAGATACCCCTTTCACTCAGATTAATACCATCCATGAAAATTTATACACCCTCGTTATGCTACCGAAACTTCACCATGATTTTCTATGACAAACAATTGTATAGTGAATACCCATACACATTTCCTATCTAGGGTTTTTAAATTCATGCAATTATACTTATTTTATTGGGGAATTACATGTTTGTATTCCACAATCTTTTATCATGGAATAAAATTTGATGATAAATGATTTCATGTTTTATGATCTATGTGGAACACTTAAGCATGAGAATGAAATGAAAATGACAGGTGAGCCACAAATTATATAGCACTCCAATGCATTGGGTAATGTTTTTGTCTCTTGATATGTAATTAAAGGGATTAGAGTGTGAAACTTATTGTTCATGGGACTTTTTCAATCATGATGTCTTGGTATTTATGCTTGACCTATGTTTATGATGAAGTGTTTTATGTTTTTTCCACATTTCCAATGCCGTCTTTATGATTTTCATGTTATATCATGACTCATTGTTCATGTTTTTGATTCTCACTCCTTTTAAACCCCATTGATATTCCTATTTTATAACATGTATTACTTTATTCATGTTATTCTATGTTTATTTCCTCACCAGTCTTTATATCTCATCCATTTCCTATGTATGTCCCCAAGTTATCCCATACAGTTTTAAGTATAAAGGAATAATATGAGCATGTTAAATAATTTTTCAATAAATATGGTGTATTCCATATTTTAAGTTGTTATTTAATGTTCCTAATTTTTAAATACACTAGATTTATTGATCTTCTGAGTTTTATTATGTGTAATATCATGTAATAAATCATGAATTAAATGTGTAATAAAGAGAAGGGTTGTCATAGGAACTTTCAAATATAAAAACACACATTGTAGTCTGTATACTTTAAGTCATGGTCTATGTGAATGGCCTCACAATCATACACCCATAAACTTACATCTCAATTATATTAAATTTTGAATTTACGGTCCATGTACTCAACCTCATTATCCTCATAATATACTTCACAGAGTAATTTATTTTTCTAAAAACCAATTTTGAATCTCTAAAATTTTCAGCCCAAAAATTTGGTTAGCACTGTGAAATAGTTCCCCCATCAACACGATTATTCCAAGAAAATAAAAAATCTCTTGTAATTTTTTTAAACATTTTAAACAAAAAAAACTAATTAAATGCTTTTAAATTCCATAATGACATATTTTTTCCTTACAGTATCTCCCTTTAGTTTTGTTAATAACACTTTAAGATTTATTAGAAACATATTTTGAGAAAATATCATGCACCATCTACTTCAAACCCCACTCATTCTCCATGACTCTATAAAATGATAAAATTATTACTCAATACATACTCTAATCCCAAAAAATACACGATCTATATAAAAAATAAGAGTATCATGAAAATTTCATCATAGAATCACCTTATTCTCAACACCACCTATACTTGTTTGATACTAAATGACGATCAATACCAAATGTTGTTCAAACATATAAAGAGTATGGATTTTGAAAAAAACACTCTTTCAGCCACACATCATAAAAACTATCATCACAAACTCATAGGTCATCCTTTCAGGATATGTATTCATTGAGGGAAAATCATCAACAATGTTATATTTGTGAAGCTTATATAGAGTGTGGTTATCGAGAATACCACACTTTCAACCACATGTTATAACATTTTTAATCACAAAACCATAGGTTATCCTTTATTTATATATATTAATTGAGAGAACATATTCAATATTATTATATTTGTGAAACTCCCCTTATTTATATGATCCCCCATCAGTTTTTCCCCATTTTATAAACATGAATTATCTTTCTTTATCAATGAACCCAAAGGTCACTACCTTGTGGCCTAAAACACGGAGAAGAACACATATAAATACATATGAAAACTCAAAACACACCTCAGAGAGTGGGGGTCCCACATCTCTTGATATTGACTTTCAATAATCTGTTGAGTCAACCCAATCTGCCTCTGTATACCCCAATAACTCTTGGAAATATTTTTTATTGAAAAGGAAATAGTTTTCCCCCATTCCCTTGATTTAATAAAGTATTATTTTCATCAAAAGTAACTTTTTTTCCTTGGGATTACTTTGATACCATGACACTTGTAATATAGAAAAATAACTTTAGATTGTATCACTATTAATTATGATAGGCTCCCAATGACCTACCTGTATTTTGTAATAGTGACCACATTTCCTTCATCTTCACATGAGAATTTCATTCGGGTAGCAACCATATTTTTCACCTCCTTGAAATTATACATTCCAAATATTCTCCAATAATATTTATTATATTTTTATTGATAAATAAATGTTCCATTCCTTTCTTACTTTACCTAATGACAAAGGAAAAATATCATCTCACCAATCATTTATATTTTAAAAATTTATTTAATGAATTCCACAAACATCTTAAACTACGCTTCATTCGATCCCTCTAATATTATTTCATCAATATACACCAGCACTATCATCCCTTTATTACTGTCATTTTTGATATAGAGATTGAGATCAACTTCTCCGTGTTGGAAACTGATCTTCTTCAAATACTGAAAAAGTCATGAATACTAGGATCTTGGTGCCTACTTCAATCCATAAAATGAATTCCTCAAGTGATTTTTTCTCATATTCATGAATAAGAAAACCATATGGATGTTAAATATATACATATTTTTGTAGAATCAATTTAGAAACACTAACTTGATATCCATATTAAAAGCATTGAATTTCCCTTGCACTACTATGGACAAGAATATTCAAATTATATCTAGTCTAACTAAATGTGAAAATATTTCAACAACGTCGATAACCACTATATGGGTGTATCCATTGAAAAAAATTTGTCCTTCATAATGAATCACCATTAAATAATTATTTATCTTGTTATATAAGACCCATTTGGTTCTGATGATATTCTAATATTTCAGCCTCAGAATAATCCCCCACATTTGATTATTTCCTATTTGATCGAGATTAGAATTCATCCCATGAAACCAATACTCAAGTATTTCATCTTCTTAAAAATATTTTATATACACTTGTGATAAGAAATATGTTTTTTTTAGATCCTTCATTCACCTCATCTGCACTGGCATTGACTAATCACTGATGGTATTCTGCTTATTAATTTCATTCCTCTTCTTTGGGTTCTCTACAATATTAGATCCTACTTCATCTCTCTCATCATTAGTGAGTTATTTTGAATTTTATTTAGGAAATTTCACTCTAATTGAGCTACTCACTTATTATTCACAATCCTCATGAAGTTATTAACTTATTTATTGAAGATTATGATCATTTTCTATGAAAAAAACATCATTTCTCTCAACAATATTTCCTAGATAATTATTGAAACATTTAAATGATTTCCTTTTTCCAACATAGGTAATGAATATCCATTCATCTCCATATGATTGAAACTTGCTATGTTTCATCTTATTACGTAGAAAAAAATTACTTCCAAATACTTGAAAGTACTTTAATGTTTTCTTCTTTCCATTATATAACTCATATAGAGTTTTCTCTTCCCTGAGAAACCAAAATGACCTATTATAAATTTTGAACAATTTTAATACTATTTATTTCCAAAACATCTCTGGTAGGTATTTCTCAAAAACCATTTTGTAGCTATGTTGTTTATTATTGGGTTTCTCCTCTCAACCACACTATTTTTCTAAGGATTTCAAACTTCTAAGACTTTCTGCCTGATCCCATATATCTCAATACAATATTCCACTTTTCCATTAATAAACTACTCACCATTTTTAGTTTGTAACATTATAATTTTCTATCCAAGCATATTTTTAGCCTCTATCATATTTTGACTAATGAAAATAAATACCTTATACTTTTAGGAAATGATGAATATCAATTCCATTATATTATATTCTTAAATTAATAGAACATAATACCTATTCTTATCAATGAATTTTCATGATATAGGTCAACACACATCAATGTGTACCAATTTATGAACTCTTATTGAATTTAATTCCTTTTTATGGGTAATCCTTTTAAGTTATCCTCCATTATTGGTAAGAATTTCATGTGTGTGTATGACCACATGATAGGGAGATCTGAGGATGTATCACATTTTACTAGATCTTCTAAGGATGGTTGGATCAAATTTACAAGCCATTTATTCCACAACCTATATTTTCCTCCTTTTATAGAAAGAATATTTCTTCTTATTTATTCAAATGGTAGATATTTACCTTTAAACACTTCCCTATATTACCACTATACCATCTTTTCCCTTGATCATAGACAAATTCTTTGTAAATATTATCACCTTCCCTAAGTCACACAGTTGACTAACACTTAAAATGTTTTGATCAAGACCTTCAAAAACCAAGACATCTTCATGTCTCATATGTTTTCCCCAAAACTTGGATTTTACTGAGATAATAATATCTATGACTCAATCATTTTTAAATTTGGGACACATTATTTATTGAATTTGATTCCTATCAAAAGATCATTATTTCTTATAATGTAGTAAGTGCATACATTATTAATTATCCATACACCTTATTAGTATGATATTATAATGGAAATTTATGCTATAATATAATGCTTAAATATCTTCTTATTGATCCATGTTATTATCTACCTGTCATATGTTAATAAATGATCAGGATATTATTGGTAGTATGATGTACCAAATTCATCTTCCATGTCTACAAAACGATTCTTCATTTTCAGATCATCTAATGAATCATTGAGTTACTATCTATAACCACTTTAGGTATGCATATGCACATTTCAATGTATCTAAAATGAGAAATATATAGACATATTCTTATATCCACCAACCCAAACATTGACCATCAAACACATTCCAGAAGTATTGAATTATTTTTTGATTCCTTTTTTTCTCTTATTCCCTATGGTACCTTTTTACTATATAATATGAATTTTTCTTCAATGTCCCATATTTCCACAATAATTAAACCTATTATGAGGTGCATTACTATGTTATATTTCTATAACACCAATTTTACCTTAGGTTCTTTGATTATTTTTATCCTAATTTATACCCAATTCAATCTTCTACCTCAGAGTGGGTGCTTGTGGTTTAGAACCAATCACTTCTTTTTATTTTTGAAAAATCCCTATACCAGCTGTGCTGTTATGATGTATTTTATACTTATTCCAACAATTCTTCAACTATTTAACTTTTTCTATCACTTGTGTATCATTTTTTCCCAATTTCATATCAGAGGTCAAGAGTGTTTCCCGATCATCTATTTTTCATTATAGGATGGTAACTTATACCTCAATTTCTATAATATGTTTTACTTAATCTTTATTTATGTTACTCAAAAAAGTGATAAACCCAACATATTATTAAATTTTGAGCTTGTAATGAATAAAATTATCCAAGTTCTCTTTCATTCCAAACTTCTGTATTTTCAATTTACACCTTTAGTTTAGATTTCTCTTCCTATTAATGTTGTATATAG
This sequence comes from Viscum album, assembly GCA_963277665.1. Lineage (NCBI taxonomy): Eukaryota > Viridiplantae > Streptophyta > Magnoliopsida > Santalales > Viscaceae > Viscum > Viscum album. The sequence goes on from CAUJRU010001013.1 coordinate 166,303, forward strand.
AGTTTGGAATCATGAAATAATTTATGGAATTTATTAATTTTGGCTCTACAAACATCTATATCTTAAATGGAATATTCTAATTTAAACTAGAGTTCCAATCTTCTGTCCTTATCTCCTTCATCCTTGTCACTCCCTGGATTTTTATGAGAAATTCCTATAACTACCACCAAAACATTTTTTCTATAGTATTTAAATTCACCAATTTCTACTGCCTTAGTTTCTTATAAACTTCAATTTTCTTTTGAAAGTAGTTTATTCACATTGGATAATTTTTTATTAGTTATTTTCCTACCTTTAATATTGGTTGAATACTTCTTCATAAGAATCCCATCATCATTATCATCACAATCTTGAAATTTATTAGCACTCTTTGTTACAATGTCGAAAAACATTCCACATCGAATGAATGTGAGAATATGTTTTAGTTCAAGCATTCATTTTCTACTTTGTATATTTGAGGAATGGAATGATATGAATTCATTCACCTATCATATCTCTTGGTCATCCTCCATGGTGATAATATCCATCTCTATGAATTCCACCTCTTTGTTCTTAACCTTTTCTACATCATCATTATCATCATTTATAATTTATCATATGATAATTTTACCATGGAAACTATCCAATAATAACTATTTTTGATATTTATACTCAAGTATAATGACTTTTGGTTCAAACTAGGGTGAAAACATTCTCAGAATGCACTTTGAGATCTATACTTTTGTTGAGATTTTCATTGATACCACACATTTCCTCTGTAATAACATTGACCTGATCAAATAATGAATCAATATTTTCATTTGGGTGTATCCTCAAGTTGTCATACATGTTCCATAGAACCTACATTTTAGCTTCTCAAACTTTTTAATCACCTTCATATATATTGACTAGATTTTCCCACATGGCATGCATGGATTTAGATAACCTTCATGTATACTGTGTTAAATATGGATCCCCCTAAAGCATTAATTCCTATAGAATCAACATTAAATTCACATCAAGATTCTTTTGATTAATCTCCAAAATTCATACTAGCCAATATACCATGAATCATAGTTGTAAAAACATCAAATCCTAATGATCATAAGTAGTGTTTCATATGTTTCTTCAATAGTTGATTTTTTTCCATCGAAGATCATAATACCTTTATGATTAACAATATACATTTCTTCCCCTAATAGAGAACCACTAACTTTATCCTTTCCTAAATATACTAATTATTATCATAGCTAGATTAATTACCCAGGGAAGGCTGGTAGTGAATTAGGGTTTGATAGATTAATAAAATGTATCCCCTTGAACATCTTACTTCATTATTAAACAAATATATATTTTCTATCCGTTCCATAGAAATGAATAAATGTAAATTAAAACATACACATGACACAAAAATTCATTTGGTTATTCTTCATTGGGATAAATCCAAGGATCATACAAAGGAAATTTGTTGATGTACCAAATCCATTATAGAAAAATAGTGTTACAAAATTCAGAGAAGAATTAGTGTCCCATTAGTTTATATCCAATCACACTTTGAAAGGTCAATGATATCTCTATTGATGTGTGATTAAAAATACTTTAGAATATTATTTTATTGATTTGATTCAACTTAGAGATGATTCACTCATATTTGTGTGTTCTATGGAGCTCTATTTTCACCTTATAGATGAAATCACTCTTCCACATATTTGAATTCATGAAAAAACTATTCATTATGGGATCCTATGATCTTCTATGGACTTGAACTTATGGAACATTATTCACCACAAACTCGACTTTTCAACCTTCCCTATTCATTCTTTCCCCATGTACTCTTAATTCATGAACTCCTCTTTCATGACTTCATGAGATGCCTCACAAAATCTCCCTTCACCTCTACAAACTTCAACATTGAATAAAACCCTGTGAACTTATTTACACATACTTTGAATGTATAGAATACATTAAGAAAAATAACTTCTTCAATATTAAACTTTAGAGAACCACTTCCAGGATCACCTCTCTATGTATTTCATCTCATGGATAACTTATAGACTTAGCTGAATTCCAATAGTGATAATATTCTGATGAAATTATCTCACCTAAATGAATTTATCACGGGTCCTATTTATAGGAAAATAATTCTAGTAATTATACCAATCACAATTATTATTCAAACCTTGGGTTAAAATATTATACTTCATCATTGTGACATAAAGCATGGACTCTGCCTTGTGGCACCTTGACCAAATTCATGGTTCATTTACTATCCTTATCAATGGCCTAAATACCATGTTAAAAGACCATGTAAATTATCCCACCTCATAACCATGAAATCATTTCCACCACATAAAAATTAAATCCACTCTACCTCATAATGTACTATTCATACTTTTACTCCATGGAGTGACCTCTTAGTCCACATACTTTACCTCATGATTTAAGTACTCAGCTACATGATATTCCATCTGCAAACTTATTTCTTAATATCATAAACTTTTGACTTTGTGGTCTGCATACTCAAACTAACACTCCACATATTCTACTTTATGGAATAATTTTATTTTTCCCAAAACCAAAATTGAATATCCTAAATTTTAGGCCTAAAAATTTAGCAAACATTTAGAAATGGAACCACCTTTATTGCACCTTTTCTGAGAACCTATAAATCTTTTAGAACTAATATTTCACTATATTCAATAAAAAAACCAAAAACTCTAAAATTCCATCATGATGGATTTTTTAAGAACACCCTTTTCTATATTTGATAATGAATACTGACCATATATTTACCTTTGTTTTTTTATATATTAGTTCTTTATATATTTGTTTATATCCATGTTATTTATATATTTTCTTATATATTTGTTTTTTCTTCTTGTTGATTACATCATGTTTATAATTTTACACTTTAATATAGTTTGGTTATGTCATCTGATCATTTTTTCTATTAGTTTTATTTTTTTTGTTTAGTTAGCTCATTTGGAATTTTTTTTTCATTTGGGTTAGTCATTTGGTTCATTTTTTGGTTAGTTTATTCAGTTTATTTTTATCATTTGGTTTATTTTAGTCTAATCCAAGCCAAACCAACATGAAAACAAGGTAACCAAATTGAAGAAACATAAATGAAATTAGATTAAAAGTATTGAATTAAAATGAAACAAATAAGATCAATTTTAATTGAAATTTTATATTATTCCATCATTCAAAATAAATTTTCTCATTTCTTTATATGTAATACCACACCTGATATTTGAATAATCTTTTTGAATATATTTAAATCTATATTAAATAATTATAAATATTTTTTAGTAAAATTTAGTGAATTTTAAATCTATTTTATGTGGTTATCCTTGAAATTTAATTGAAATTTACTTGTAAAATTGGTGTAGAGATTACATGTAAACTATGTTTATAGTTTAAAATTTATATATAATTCAACAATACACAATGGATAACCTATATAACATAATAAATTTTTTATAAGATTATAATATAAGATTCTATATTAGGTGAATGTCCATGGTTTATCAAACATTTTACATATCTACTAAAGTTTAAAAATATTATAACCTTGAAATGTGATACTCAAATACCATTAAATTATATTTATTGTAATAACTTCTTGTATAAAATAAACAATATGATCAAATTCTACTATGTTAAATAGATTTCCCAATAATTACACACACCCATGAATATAAAATTCAAAGAACATTACTATTCATATAATTTAAATACAATATCCAATAATTAAGTCTTTAATAGAATACGACCCAAAAAATCATCTTTCTAGACCATATTTGTTAATTTAAATACAAAACCTTGGGCAATAAAACATGAATAAAATCAAATCAGCCCAAATTTAGAGTAATAGATAACACCATGTATAATGAACTAACAGTATAATTAATTCATTATAGATTTCAATATGTTTATAAACTCAAAATTGAAAAAAAATTGTTCAATGAAAAATAAATTTAAAACCTATAAAACAACACACTATTTTAGCTCATAGTGAATTTCAAATTTAATAACCAAATTTATCTTAAATAAATCAAGTATCTAGTTTATGTTCCATCACTATAATTTTATTTTAAAACAAATTCAACCATTCTATTTCAATGGGAACAATTATAATTTTTCATAAAATAATCATATTAGATCAAATTTCAATAGTTTAAGGATTCATTGGAGAATTGGATACATAAAATCAAGAAAATAAAGGCCAATATAGATATGGTATATGATTAGTTCTTGATAATTAAAACTTACAACATGTATGAATATAACTATATAAATAGTTCAAGAATACCATAACAATAGTTAAGAAAATGTAATATTATAGAGGCCATAAAATATAATAAAAAATCTATAATATTGAAATAAAATAAAATAAATCATTTTTATGAAACATTTTTATTTATATGAAACTAACTTAGAAGAATTTGTTATAAGGAAATAATATAAAATATAATTCATGGTAACTATTATAGTATGGGGTTATAAATATAAAATTAGCTTACAATCAAAGGAAAATGCTATAAAAATTAATTTATTATTAAACCATTATATGATGATATTGTAAAAAAATAAAGTGTTATATGTAATAATAGTTATGAAAATGTGAAACTTATTTAATAAATATACAAAGGTGATGTATATTTAAAAATGAAATAGGATTTCTGTAAGTATAAATAATTGATTAACTATTAAAATACTTTTGGAATATTCATATCATATATTTTTAAAATTATTTCTAATGGATATAAATATTTTTTTAAAATAGTTATATTACAGATGATTTTATTAAAACTAACTTTGTTACTTTAATCATGAAATTAATCAAATTAAATGCAATGAAAAAAACTAAACCAAACATACCCTTAAAAAATGAAACCAACATGAAAAATATGAATCTTCCCAGTATAAATCATATGAATCCAAATTAAAGAAATTTGACTAGTACCAACCTGAAAGACCCAAGTCGAGCTAAACTAAATGAATTAAGACCACATATGGTTGATTATATATATCAACCACCACTAATTCAGGTATACAATCAACATTTAAAATAAACGTATTTTATTTATCATATGTAATATATTGATCAAGACAAATATGGGATGAAATGGTGTCAATTTCATCCCCATCATCATAAAAAATACTTCTGGGGATCACTTTAGTAATGAAATCTAAGTCAAGTCATAATTTTTTTTACATAAATAAATTATTTTTTCCATTAATTCCAAAATATATGTATTATTTGTATCTAGAAAATGAGATATGTCAATAAATCAAATTATATAGTTATTAATAAATATTGGGTGCCATATTATTGAATCAAACCACCTGTATTTCATTATAGTGACTCAACTATGGAGTAATAATATAATATTAGTATTTTCATAACATATTCATAATAAGACAAATTTTTATATTGAATATGAATATCCAATTCATTATTATAATAGTATATAATATGGTAAACATAACACCATTATATTGTGTTATCATGTTCTCTACTTGATGAATTGTAACAAATTTTTACCCATTGATCACTGGTGATTTTCATTTATGATCCAGGTTATTGGGAACACAAGAAAATTCTATTTATTATTGAGAGATAGAGATAATAATTAAAATAAATACATGAAATATTTATGAATATTAAAATTAAATGAATATTAATTATTAATTTTATAGAATTAATGGTCATACCTTTGATTTTCACCAAGTAGGAAACATCTTTTTTCTAAAAATCATCCCTCATTATCAAAGGTAATAAATTATTATTTATAATTATATATTTTTCATGTTCCCTATATAAAAATAAAATAATTTTTTATGATATACGTACAAATACATAGTATGAGATAACATATCTATGTTTTAATTACATATGGATGTAGTCATTGAATAAATCATAGTTAAACAAGACCGTGTGATGTGTCATCTTCCACCCTTCAGAGATCAATGTATCAAATGTTTATGATCTAAGAATTCCCCATATTTTGGGAAGTGATGGGAATTTAGGATCAAGTTTCTCATACTTCACGTCATTATTTCTCATTGGGTGATTACATCTCATTATCACATCCCCAAAAACATTAAATAAAATTCATACATTCTTGATAAAAATAACTTTTCATAATAAAACCTTCAATATGATTCATTTTCTTGAAATAATAAATAATTTTGTAAATATTTATTTTTATTTGATACACCAAATGAATAGAAAAATATCCCCCAAGAAGTATTTAATTTTGAAGATAGATAGTTAGATAAACATGAAATTAGAAAAGTACAGAGAAATTGTTTTTCTGACACACATAGAATTAATGAATCCACTTCTTGTAATTTTGAAATGAAAGACTTGGTAAAAATTTTAATACAAATATCTCAATAAGTATTTCACAATTTAATCACTTTCACCCTTAAATTATTGTATATTAAATGATATATTTCTATTGGAATAAATTCATAAATAAGGGTTTGATAATCAATATTTTTTATATATTTTAGTTTCACCTATCTTTTATTGACCCATTTTGACATGTATCTTGAATATCCATTAGGAACCTTGATAGTATATATAACTTCCAAAAATTTATTTTTATCTAAAGGTTTCATCACATAAGCAACAAAAAGAACTTTCCGATTATTTTCATCGATACATATATGATGTAGTTCTGGTCTAATACCCCAATTCACTAAGTAATGCTGAGATATTAAATAATATTTAGTATTCCCTTTAAAGTATAAAAGGATTTAAATCCACATTTCACATATATTTTTCTCAATGTTAATTTTTCCTAAATAATTACATAACTAATTTGTTTTCCAATAAGAAAAATAAAAGATAATATGTTTCCTCTTCCAATTATAAACAAATTCAGTGTAAATATTATTCCTCTTTCTATATTTCATTTAACATTTCCAAAATGAAAAATTTATATACTTCAATTTATTAATCACATTATTTTATAACATACATTGATGTGGATTATTAATCTCATTGGTATTTTCATTCCTTCAATGATTTTTCATGTATGGATGATCCATTGGAAAGAATCATCGATGTCCCATGAAACTAAAAATATGAAAATATTCAATCCTTATGAATTATGTATTCATACAAACAAAATAGTATCATGTAACCTTTTTGATCTATCCAAACATCATTACATAAGTATAAAAACCATTTATCATCCATATAAGTGCAACATGATTCTAAAATATGTCTTTTAATGAAGCATTGTATGCATCAACACCTACATTATAATGTTGATTCAAGTCTGTTATTAATGGTTTCAAATATGTATCTATATCATTCCTAGGATCATATGGTCAAAATATGACTATATTTATGAAAATAAATGGGTTTTTTCATACACATCCATAAATTAAGGTTATAAATGTTAGTGAGAACAATCCACATG